>VKKT01012823.1:25071-36385 GCA_008038995.1 Haliotis laevigata
ATATTGTGTTGATGTCATATCGAGGTAATGAAAAATGACAGAAACAACGTCTGGCGTTTATGGAGGTGTGTAAAAAGGGGTGTTCAAACGTGATTACACACTGCTGATAAACACGTAAACATAACTGTATTGAAGTCAACTATAAATGATACAATATTAACTTCACCAATATAAACTCACCGGCAAAAGAAAGTATACCATTTCTCAAATTTAAAAAAAATATTTTTGTAGGTAAATTATACACTGAAACATGTCGCCCCAACGTAGCAATTTGATCCCTGCAGTGAAATTCACCTGCACGTCGTGAATAAAACGACGAAGTGGCGAATTGTATAAACCATGATTTGGGGCCTCTGAGTTCCCCATGCACTAAGGGTATAAAAGTTAGTGTGCGGACAGGTTACACATGCAGTGTGTAAAAGATCACAACAGATATGCCACGACTATCAGCAGTTGAACGTGAGAGGACCATAGTTATGCCCAAGATGGGGTCGACACACGTCAACGTTGCAAGAACCTTCGGCTGCACCCGTGTAGCTGTCTCTGGACTGCTGCAACGTTACAGGCAGACGGACCAGACACAGGACAGACCAAGAAGTGGGAGTGAGTAACAACACCAGATGAAGACCGGCATTTGAGGACGTTACACCTGAGAAACCGTTTTCTGACGGTAACGTCATCAGCGGCGAATTCCCTTGATCACCGTGTCAGTCGATACACAGTGGCTAGACGTCTTCGGACAGCAGGTATCAGAGCCTACAGACCATTCACAGGACAGGACCCCTGAACACAGACGTCACAAATTACGTTGGGCCCGGGTTTTTGGTTGTTGGCAGCGGGAGAAACAACGTGAACGTTCTACAGTGGCCAGCGTGTTCTCCAGACAGGTCCCCGATCGATCACATGTGGGGTGCGCTAGACAGGCGCGTGCGGAAACGCCCTAACCCACCACAGAATGGTATCCTCCCATTTGTCAGACAGGTTAAAACAACAAACTATATTGTTGAGTGCACAGCTAATCCCCTGCCTATTACCTCTTAATGAAATAGGAATGGCCCATAAAACAAATAACAGAAATCTGAAATGTAAGAAATCAGGGAAACCTTTTAATAATAATGGTACTAACAATAAAAATAATGATCACATCCATTACAAGTAAGCAAATCAGTATGAAATCAGCTAGAACTGATTATTTTAGTAGAGTTCAATGTTGTCAGCCCAGTTTCAGTAGGTGTCAAACAGCATACAGGAATTGAACAGATGTCTTCTGGCCACTTGTCAGCTTCTCTTTCAACCGGAGCAGTCTTCCCTCATGACTCTATGTACACCTTCTTCCAGGGTGGGGGAGTGGCACCAAAGTCAATCTGCGTTAGCTTAGCGCCTTCCGATGTCTCTATGCCTTGGATCAGATCCACAAATCGGTACAGGTTTGGGTGCTGATGTGGGAGACTTCTGTTCACACGAGCATGAAATCCCTCCAAATTGTTGTTTGTCCTCGGTCCAACTGTGTGGTGATGATTCCATAGCGGTAGAGGAGAACGGGTGTTGTCGGCAACCCATGTCGTCACCATGTAGTCATTGAAGTCTTGGGACCTTGCGATTTCAGGTGTTGCCTCCATAGTCTCCAACCAGGCTTCTTGTACATCAGGAAGAGGAAGTAGGGCAAGTCCAGCCGCTCTTCGAATCCAACTCTGCACTTGCGGATCTTCCTTGTACTGGACAGCTAAGCATAGATCTTGAGTTTTCCTCCAAATAGCCTGGGTATAGTGGAAGAAACACCCCTTTATGTCTGCCTTGGGGAACTCAACCTCTGTCTTCAGCAGCGTGAACAGCCTGGCGTATGTTGTCTGTTGTCAGTTGGGCAGCAGGGCGAAGACAAGTGGGTACATCGCATATCCACTGGGGGCATGTACAGTGTACAGCTGGTTCCAAAGGTTGGGGCAACAGGATAAGGTACCATCCATGTAGATCGTATTTGCTTCGGAAAGATATCCCAGTTGCTCATCAGTGGAAAAGATCAGGATCTTGTCTTCTTCGCCATCTTCACAGAGTAGAAATCTTCTGCCATCTCTGGTTGTGGTCCACCGAAGTACATGTACAGGGACTGTTGTTCGGCGATGTCGGTAGAGGGAACTCTTCAAGCCTGGGAAGGAACTTACAAACGCAACCATAATCTGGTTAATCTGTACTTAACGAACTTGAGAGCGGGGAGTAGCCTGCTCTGTTCACAGTTTGGAGCAGCTCATTAATTAGTGGACAAGTCCAGGCAGTTACACTGGTCACACAGAATAGACAGCAGCCTGCACAAGGCCTCCATGACGAATGACGTCGCATACCTCGTGACCTTGTCCACGTGACCTTGTCCTTCGGCTAGAAGGGAGGCTGCGTGCCTGTATTGATTCAAGCAGGGAGACCATGTAAGGTGTTGTAGATTATCCCTGATTCAAGGGGTGGGCACACAGGATACTAAAGTGATGGTAGTGAACATTTCTTGTGTGTAACTCAGTACTTGCTTATCCTCTATGTGATTGAAAACTGGTTTTCAGGACCACAAGTGAACTTGCGCATGTCTGACGCCACGTGTTTCTGTAGTATGCGTGTGATGTTTAGGTCAGGTTGAGTACAGATGTTGTTCACACCCCTGCATTATGTTTGTGTGTCTCGGTAGTCTGGGTCAATGGTAATGACCTCTTGAAAACCTTGTATACTTTCTTTTGCCGGTCATTTTATTATTTAACACAGAAGACACTCTAGACAACAGTCCGGAAGCAGTGATATTGTAGCGCTTTGAACACCAACTTAATGGTTGGATTTAGCGCTATATATATTTTCTGTATTATCATTGTTCGGTAAAAGAACACAAGCCCCGCCCACTTCATCATCAGCCAATCAAGAAACATAAATGTAAAAAGCCCCGCCCACTCCATCATCAGCCAATAGGAAACACCTCCGTAAAACCCCGCCCACTATATCATCGTCAATTCAAACCTTTCTTACCTTTATCACAGCGATAGCCCGACCACCCAGGTTCACAGTCGGTGTCGGGGGGACAGATGCCGTTGACTTGGTCGCAGGCTGTGTTGTTCCTGCAGTGACCGCAAGTATTGCTGCAGTTGGCGCCATATGATCCCGACATGCATTCTGAGGAGATAATGATTCTTCTCCAGTTAGGAAAAACTGATACCATGTTTACTGACCCGTGATTTGGAACAAGGAATGGTCCGGTTACTGCGTCGTCTCATTCTCACTCGTTAATGGTTCAGCTGGTACTTATTTAGTTAAATATATGGATAAATATAGACGCCTTTTCTTTAATAGATTGCCCCCATTGTATACTTACTAAAACAAACAGGAAGTGAACCTTGAAATAAAGATATCAGATTGAAAATTACGAACCGGTACTGTCTTTCGACAGATGGCGCCCCTACGGATTAAGTACTTGTTGACTTTTAATAAAATAATGTAAGAAAGTTGAAGATGAACGTTGTGTATAGGCTTTAAGAATATGAATCTTTCAAAAGATGTGATTTACCTTGATCACATTTCTGTCCCATCCACCCTAGGTCACATCCGGTCTCGCACCTCCCCGTTTCCCTGTGGCAATTCTCGCCGAGGCTGCAGTGGCCGCACTTCTGACAGCCGACACCGTGTGTGGAGTTGGGACAGACTGAAACAGTGCAAGGAGTTGTTGACGTTGACGTTACAGACGTTTTGCCTAGATTGAAAAGCAGCGGTAGTAATACGTCCACAGAAGCAGAAACCTCTCGTTGTAATAACGGGTAAATCCTTTGATAATCTGCGGTTTTTGAATCATGAAAAGTATTTTGGCAGTTTTACTTGGTTGACTGCGCGTCATCGGACCCGACTGCTTGAGGCATTGCTCATTATATCTATTGTACCCGTGAATATCCGGGTTAGAATTGGTCTTCAGCAGCCAATGCTTGTCAGAAGAGGCGACTAACGGAATCGAGTGGTCAGGCTCGCTGACTTGGTTGACACATATGCCATCGTATCCAAACAGCGTAGATGCTCATGATGTTGATCACTGGATTGTCTTGTCCAGGCTCGATTACTTACAGACCGCCGACATATAGCTGGAATATTGCTGAGTGCGGCGTTAAACCACAGCCAAACAACACACGTTTTTCGAGATTATATAATCAAGCCTCAGTGATATAGCTGGAATATTGCTGACTGCCGAGTTACCATACATTCACTCACTCACACCACGTACACTCGTCGCAGTGGTCCCCTGTCCATCCAGCCTCACACAGCCCAGGGCAGTGTCCGGTGACACGGTCACACTGGGCCTTGTCCTTACAGTGACCACACCTTTGACAGCGAGTGCCGTACGTTCCTTTTTTGCAGGCTGAAAGAAAAACTGACATTGACTTATATCCCAACACAAACCTGTACTAGAAGTTCGATCCTCGATAGAGTAGTGAAGCTATGGATAATATTAGACAATGATAACTAACCGTATAGTCCGGACGGAAGCGGTCACTGTAAAATACGATATATTAAATGTCGGTATTAATGATCACATTTATGGAGATATGTTCCTGGTGATTTTCATATTGACGGGACCAGGTTTATTAAAGTGTGATTTTGAGACTATCAACCCGCGAAGATCCGGGTTAGAATTGGTCTTCAGCAACCCATGCTTATCCTAAGAGGCGACCTGCGGGACCGGGTGGTCAGGCTCGCTGACTTAGTTGACACATGTCATCGTATCCTAATTGAGCTGGGTGCTCGTGATGTTGATCATTGGATTGCCCGGTCCCTGCTCTATCATTTACATGCTGCCACTATAAAGCTGGAATATTGCTGAATGCGGGCATTAAAAAAACAAAAACAAAAAACCCTCAAATTTGAGACTACCCTCGCTTATCCACTAAATGTATATTTTATTGTGATGAATACACCGTTCCCATTCGTTTTCAACATGATTTGTAAGATGCGAGAAGATCAAATTACAGTGTAATCACGAACGAGAGGAATTCAGTTCAGTTCTGTTCTATTAGAGACATGGAAGTGACGACGCCACTTCCGGAAAGACGTGGTGCTGGCGAATGGGTCTAAGGTATGACCGGGGATGTGTCGAGGCGACAGCTCATCACCCTCCCTCGCGTTGGCTACTGACCTCGCTTGCACCTGATGCCCCTCCAGCCTGGCTTGCACCCTTTCTTGCACCGCCCGTAGTTAGGGTCACAGTCGCCTGGGCATGCGCACTGGCCACAGCGTAGGAAACATCGTGAACCGTAACGACCCGGTGGGCAGTCTACAACATCAGCATTGTGTATTTGCCATTGGACATGATTAAATTATTATTCTGTTCAATATATTTCAAGTGTATATTTTCTTAATTATATATTGTTTCCAAAGGCCTGATCGATATGCATCTCGTCTTGTCTCATACATATTTCGTGGTCAGTTTACGCCATTATTGGTAATAGACTAAGTGTGTGAGTGTGTGTGTGCGTGCGTGGACAGCTGCATGTGCATGCACTGGGGATCATCTTATTCAGTAAGATAAGTAAATAGTATATATATATACTTCCTTCTTGGATGGGGTGGTGGGGTAGCCTGGGGTAGCGTTCGCTCGTCACGCCGAAGACCCGGGTTCGATTGCAAATATGTGTACAATGTGTGAAGCCCATTTCTGGTGTCCCCAGCCGTGATACTGCTGGAATATTGCTAAAAGCGGCGTAAAACTATACTTACTCACTCACTCCTCCTTGGGGTGACGATTGGTATTTTGGTCCCAAGCATACACTATAAATAGTTTATAAGGGTATAAAACGGTTTACTCAACGACATCCCTTTATACTTTCAGGAGGCGCGGGTGTCAAGGTCGCCGGAGTCGTCCCAAGATTTCACAAAACAACAGTTGCTTCCCTTAGCCGTATCAAAACATATTATAGCGGGTTCGAATCCCGGTTCGCCCTCCGTATGTTTCTGGGTTTATCATATTTCCCCGAATCGGTAAACTTCGAAGATATGAATTGTTCCGGTCTTTCTTTTCCTACTTCCGTGGTGGCATATAGGTTCAAGGTTAAATCCAACTCACTCACTCACTCAGCCAGCCACTCACTCACTCACTCATCCACGCACGCGCGCAGTCACTCAGCCAGCCACTCACGCAACCAACCAACCAAGCAGCCAGTTCCCACCCACTCACCTTTCCTGACCTGCCAGTCCCCAGAATGACCATGGGACATGGCCTGTATATAGTTAATGGTGAACTTGCTGCTTCCCCGATAGGACATCAGCTTGTTCTTGTATGGCGTGTTGCCTCTGCCGATCTGTATCAAGCCCTTGTCGTCCCACGACAACCAGAACACTTTGTAGAAGGAACAGTACAGCATCCTGATGGAGCTTGAGGCCTTGGCCGTGCAGGTCAAGCAACCCTCCAAGATGGACGACAGGCGTGGCTTCTCGGTCCGGTCGAGCATGACCACATAGTAGGCCTTGGTCTTCTGGTAGAGGACTGTCTCTGTGAGGATGAGGTAGGCCTTGGAGCAGGTCTTCACCTTCAGCACCATGGAGTGGGCGCCCGTGATCTTCACCCCGACGTCGTTGATGTATTTGACGTGTTTGCCGGATGTGTTGAAGGACACGTACTGATCTTGAAATTGTGGAGGGTTATTAGTGTAAGGGTATCGCGCTGTCGCCTTGTCTGAACACACAAGTCCTAGGACACGGGTCGAGTCATAGCTCAACGTAGAGAGCCATGAATGATTACTACACGATATTGAAACACAAAACAGTCACCAGTACTCACCAGGTGTTCACTAGGGTCTCACCAAACCTGTGCAAATGAGTCAGACTCGCTGTTCATAAGTGTCTCATCAAGCTTGTACAAAGGGTTGGTTGGTTTGTTGTTTAACACCGCAATCAGCAATATTCCAGCTATATGGCGGCGGTTTGTAAATAATAGAGTCTGGACCAGACAATCCAGGGATCAATAGCCTGAGCATCGATCTGCACAATTGGGAACCAATGACATGTGTCAACCAAGTCAGCGAGCCTGACCACCCGATCCCGATAGTCGCCTCTTACGACAAGCATGGGTTACTGAAGATCAATATTCTTTCCCGGATCTTCACGGGTAGACGCCAACTGGAGAATTAACAGAGGTAACAAATTCTGCGAGATGTGAGAGGAGCTGTGACATAGTACGCACACTAAACGAGTGGCAGTGGCTGAAAGCTGCCAATTGCGACCTTGAATTATTTCTCCAAAATCCTTCCCTCTCTTGATCTAGTCAGTCCCACAGTCCCAGAACCACACCCACCTAGTTATACCCGCGTTCCCTATACCCGTATCCTATTCCAATTGCATATAGATTGATGGTCATGGTGTCAACCACTAGATTCTCAGGTCCAGTCTCGATGACATACAGATCGCCACTGTATGTCTAGATTACAGAGTGCGGCTTTAAACATACAAATCAAAACATGCATGAAACCACCCAATCCCCATTTCTCTTCAAGAAGCTAAACATATTAAAACAAATTTGTTTCGCAATTCTACGTCACGTCGTTGGTATGTCAGCCTATTGTGACTAAACATTGTGAATTATCTATCAGTCCGTGATTCTTGTTATTCCTTGATACTTACATGCATCAGTGTAGAAGACTTGAGTCAACACTATGATCAGTACCAGTCCCATGGACGTGGGAGTAAAAATATGTCGATCAGCATCCATGACAAACATCAGCTGGTGGGAAAGATATTCGTTAAAATCCACTACTGCTAATTAGCAGTTGTCGAATTAGAGTTTAAAAGTCCCAGCTATGATCGACCTCATAATCACAACACAAATTGAAGTAAGCGTGAATTAACTGCTGAGTATACTCATTATGAGCAGGTTTGGTGCAAACAAACCAGTATTTAAGTCAGTTAAATGTTACGTCGCATCAACATTATTTCAATCATATAGTGACGATACCAAATCTGCGCATATACCCAAGTCAATTTTAAATAAATTTACTAAGTTTAAAGGAGTTTCTTAAAATACATATGTCTACAGTATTAATTGCAATTAGAAAAATGCATAACACCAAAATTGTAAACAGGGCATTTGACACATTACATATAGTTACATTTTATGATACAGACCAAATTCTCTTAAGTAGTTCATCATGCCCGCTAATGCGGGCCAGTGTTAAGGTGAAGTGGCTTTATGCAAATTGAGTACGGACCCTCCCAGCTACTTGAGTATGTAACGGCAGTTTGGATTGTCGGACATACGCTGTTTGTCTTATACATGATAGTTGCCTTTAAAGTGAACTGATTTATCCTGTTTTACAACATTCGAGACGACACTTTTCACATTAAAAGTACAACATTTGTATTAATATCGTAAATGTTAAACATTTTACTGCATTAAAACAACCCATGGCTATACCGTGCAAGGTACTCCCATTTTTTCTTTTATATTCAGTGTTCATTTTAATTAATGTAATAACTAAAAGTGTTTCACTTACTGCCTGAGCGTACAACCCCCTAGGATGTCGACGTCAGCAACACCTCGCACATCATCACCGACACACAGAGAAGTGAGCCTGCACGACAGTACCAGAGCCCCACTTGAATGTCGTGATCAATTAACGCCTGATGGAAAGTGTCACAGTAAAACACACATGCGTATATACCCAGGAATCACCGGTAACGTGACAAACCCAACAAAGACCGCTATTCCTTTATTATACCATATACGAGCATTTTTGGCAAACTATTTGAAAATTCTCATTAAAGAGGTTGTAACTATCAAGTAAGTTTTCTTTGTGAAATTCGTTGTTGTCGATATAGCTCCAGAAATGTTGATTTTCTGAGCGATAAGATGTAGGCATTGTTTAGTTATGCGTGACATTGGAGCTGTGCCAATATTTTCTGTCTATCTTTTGCATCTTGCGTTTAAACATAGGCAAACCTTTCGTTGACGAATTGTACATTATGAAAACAAGCTTGGAAGGGGTTGGTTTATTAACTACGTTTCTTATACATTTCTATTTTTGCACAATATAATCATGTTAGGTGTTATACTATTTAGCCTCTTCTATGCAGTGTCAAATATACATTGAACATACTTTAATTCTACCTATATTTCATGATTGATTTGTGTTCAGTTCAGTAGGGACCGTTTCAAACCTTCGATGTGTGATACAACATTTAATTCCTTTAAACTTTGCAAGATACGTTCCCTCAGACGTCAGAGAGATGGTGCTAAAATGGTGAAAGAAATTGTAAAGTTAAACCAACGTATCAGTGTTTTAATTTCAACAGAGGCTGTGGGGCAACATCAAGACCAACTCACCAAACGCGTTTTCATTAAGGTCTTTCATTGAGGCTAGAAATACCCGTTAGCGTTATAACGCTTTGGGGGCGGGACCTGCCGTCCGTGCCGCGTCATATCGCCACGTTACTGTGTGATGGAATATATTTATACTTAACATTACCTGCATGTGTGAGGAGGGAATGGTGCAGTGAGTGAGTGGGTGAATGAGTTAAACTTACGCCGCTTTTAATGGTATTCCATAATTGTCACTGTGGGGGACGCCACAACTGGGCTTCACACATTGTACCCATATGGGGAATCGAACCCCTGTCTTAAACGTGACGAGCAACGTTTTAACCACTCGGCCACCCCAGTGATGAAGTGAGTGAGGTTTATTTGACGCCGTTCTCTGCAGTAACATCACTGGGTTTCAGCTTGAGAACCAAAACCCCCCAAACAGTCAGCCCTGACCGTGGGCACCCTGAGAGTTTTAGGCCATCAGTAGTCATGACAAACTCAGCAATGTCAATTATATTATATTATACCCTCCTGCTACTGCTGCTGCTGCTCCTCCTCCTACTACTACTAGGTTCGATTCCCCACATGGGTACAATGTGTGAAGTTCATTTCTGGTGTCCCCCGCCGTGATATTGCTGGAATATTGTTGACAGTTTCATCTTACCGGACACCCATTAACTGCCAGATGGACAGAAACAGGTCTGTGACAAGTCACGGGGCCTACAGAGACACCACACGCCACTTGTGCTTCAGCGTGGGGCAGGAGTCAAGGCTTAAACTTACAAACGTCACCTAGCTTGGTCAACCATCCATTTTACATACCACTTACTTCGTCTTTTACACTTTATATTCTGTTCCGAATGTGAGATCATGCTACTAGTATACTGGAATTCACATGTAAAGCACGTGCTTCCCACAAGGAGGGATAGTCTGCTCACGTGTTGCGAAGGCGCCAAGTGCAATGAGTTATAAATATAAATAAATACTTAAGTGCGTGCACTACAGTGTACTGATTTAAAAAACTGCAGTTGTAAAAGTGATGAACCATGTATCTAAACCCTTCTTGGTGGCCCAGTGACGGCGTGTGGATGTAAGCTCGATCTCATTACAATACCTGGGAGATTCAACAGGGAGTACTGAGTACAGCCGTCGTGCCACAGTTTCAGAACCATCCTGTTGCCAGTCAGCCCAGTTTCAGACCTCATCGTTTGTTTGCAGAACAACTCAATTACCAATACCATGACTCGTTAGGAGCCCCGATATGAACCCCCATCGAGCATCTTGACGACAATCTTGGACGTCCCGCATGTTTAAAATCTGCAGGAATTGACGCATGGAAAAATATCCGAGAATTCCGGCGAGGATAATGAGGCGACTGATGTATACTACTTAGACTCACTAGTGTGGATGTAGCCACTTACTGTCGGTCAACTGTTCTAAAATTGATTTTGCAAAATATTCCATTCAGCTTAAAGGTACTGCTTACACATGAACTAATGTATTGTAAAACAAATTCGTAACTATGAAAATATTATTGTCATGAGTTCAGTAAATGATGAAAATCAGTGAAAATTGGCGAATTCTTCACAAAACTTTACACCAAAACGCATCTGTTCACATGAACGATATTTGCACATGCTTTTTGGCAATTTGTTGCATAATCCTCGTACAATTCATCTGCATAGAAGTTGCAGTTGGTTCCAACAAGTTAGTAGAGAAATTCATCGTGGATGTAACAAGTTAGTAGAGAAATTCATCGTGGATGTAACACGTTAGTAGAGAAATTCATCGTCGATGTAACAAGTTAGTAGAGAAATTCATCGTCGWTGTAACACGTTAGTAGAGAAATTCATCGTTGATGTAACAAGTTAGTAGAGAAATTCATCGTTGATGTAACACGTTAGTAGAGAAATTCATCATCGATGTAACAAGTTAGTAGAGAAATTCATCATTGATGTAACACGTTAGTAGAGAAATTCATCGTCGATGTAACAAGTTAGTAGAGAAATTCAT
>VKKT01012825.1:11653-25598 GCA_008038995.1 Haliotis laevigata
CATGACTCTAATAGTGAAGGAAACAGTAGACTCTAATAGTAAATTGAAACACATGATAGTAGGCTCTAACAGTAAATGAAACACTAATAGACTCTAATAGTGAATGAAACGAATGACTGTAGACTCTTACAGTGACTGAAACAGTGAAACAGGAGATTGTGTGCGTGTCTGGGGCTTKAAGTCGACCGTTTCAGATTAATCCATATAAACGTGTATCGATCATCTCCTACAGGAAATATTAAGTACTACGTAGAAGATACTATGTCCTATTTAGGAGATGCTATGTCCTACGTAGGATATATTAAGTCCTACGTAGGAGATGCTATGTCCTACGTAGGAGATATTAAGTCCTACGTAGGAGATACTAAGACCTACGTAGGAGATGTTAAGTCCTACGTAGGAGATACTAAGTCCTACGTAGGAGATACNNNGTCCTACGTAGGAGATACGAAGTCCTACGTAGGAGATACGAAGTCCTACGTAGGAGATACCCACTTAGGAGATACTAACTCCCACGTAGGAGGTACTAAGTCCTACGTAGGAGATATTAAGTACTACGTAGGAGATAGTAAGACCCAAAAAAAATTTCAACGTGGCCCTACTACGCTTCCGTACATTTGCACACTTGTAAATTGATGGGCAAAGGTAAAATTCATGAGACCATTGGCTGGATGTTAACGCTGGCTTCATACACATTGACGCATTTGCATACAAGTAAATTGCTGGGCAAAGATAAATATGATGCCAGGTTGTATATGTTGGTTAAAATATTTCATCAGACCATCGACGGAGTTTTCACGAAGGAAATGCAACGAAATAATATTGTGTATCCTTAAAGGCTTATGACCACAAGGCTTATGACCATCGAAAGGTATTACACATTTCTCACACCATGGAGGATACGCTAACCTTTTCGCAAACACCTGCTATCAGCATTATTCTGATACATGCTCATGGTATTGTACGAATTGTACAATCCATTCTGCGTTTAGAAGACATCTCTTAAGGACGTGGAAAATTTCTTATTGCTTTTCTTCACACCAATCCAAAAACTATTTTTTTATCAAGGTCTGTGTTAAAACATTTTCAGGTGGAATACTAAACACACAGTTTTCAACATTCCTCATTCTCCTTTTCTTCAGTACATGTACAAGGAAATTATATTATTCAATGTAACTATGATGTTCGAGAATTTCTGAAATATTCCCAAAGCAAATTGAATGTTAGTGATGTTCTGACATCAAATGCAGAAACGTATTCAAACAGTTTTTCAGTGTATCTATTTAATGTTGTGTGAATGGGTAAAAATCGTTTTAATAAAAGATTGTGTAAAAAAGAAGCGTTAATGTATTGTACGACATTGCCGATCCTCACGATCTTGGTATGCATGGGAGAGAAGAGGGACACTGCACTCGGGGATTCCTCAGGAAAACTAGATCCGTTAAAAAATCAAATAAACGAAAAAAAGTGAAGCTTTCTAAACGTCACTTTTTTCAGTTTCCTGAAAAATGAACGGTTCGTGTGATCAGCTTATATATAGATCAAATCACTGGAAATCCCAAACTTCAAAATAAGAACTTATCTACAATACCAGCTAAATCTTTCCGAACATTACATTTTGTATGAGCTACCGCTGATTATATTTTCATAAGTGTATCCTTAACATAGTGATCATTTAAGGTGTTCGCGAGGACATGCTATCGGTGGCAAAATCACTGGCAAATGTTCAGCTGAACAAACGGGAACAAAAGTGCACGTCAAAATATGGAAATACTTCAGGCATCATCATTTTGAACAACTTTGAAAATGTCTTCTAACAAAAATGTTTTAAAAGCTTTACTAGACCTTGAGTCCAATCTGAGACGGTCTCCGAATGTACATCAAACGCTGTCAAATGTACACATCAAAGGCTGAAGCAGCTGTGGTATTGCTCGACAAGAAGGGAAAGTGGATGATTGGAAAGTCGTAGTCATTTCTGTTATCATACAGTCTTTGTCACTGTTTGAATCTAAAGGCACTGATCTATATGAGAAACAAATTAGGCAGTTTTACTGCCCCTTGTATTTCCTGTTCTGGTGGAAGGTATTATCTATTTGACCATTATTGAAAGATTGGACGCTCGTGTTAGTTGAATCGATAGCAACATAGTGTCACGTTTTCCTTTGGTTTGACCATTTGACGTTGACATTGCGCTCGTGCAATACGTTTCTGTCTGATGTTTTCCCATTGTTTTCACCCAAATAGGATTAGCTTGAAGAAGATGAAAAAGTCTGTTGTTATTAATATTCTCTGCAACTGTTTACTGTCAGTATATTTGAGCAGGCTGTCTGAGCTACGTGTGTATGACATATCTTTTTTATAAACATTACGAAATACATACAACAATATTACACTATATAGAGAATTGGCGGGTGCGCGTGCGCGAATATTTGTCATCCTATAATTCCAACTGTGGATTCATAAAGCGCGCGCGCCCGTGTGTGTGTGTGTCTGTGTGTCTGGGTATCTGTGTCTGTCTGTGTCTGTATCTACTGTGTCTGGACTTACACTAAGATTCTACCGAAATCTAATATGGATTCCCTTTCAAACAGAGTATACTCAGAGCTTGTTTTCTTCCCTAAATTCCGAGCGACAAGCTGGGTTACATGAGCTGGGGATTCATAAAGTCTTTAGTGTGACGGTCAGGGAACCACCGACTTCCGCTCCTGCTCTTATCCACCAGATCACGGAGACGGTCCTGCATTAACTAAAGAAACGATCTAAAGACCATTGATGGGCGACATGTTCCAGGCAGATTACGTTATGAAGCCAAAGTGATTCACATTTGAGATGACCCACCTGCTATGTCTAGACCTACGTGATTAACACAACTCCTGTCAATAACCTGGACGTTCTTAGGCCCGAAACTGACCGAGAGTAACGTTATTGATCTCGTATCACAGTTCAACGCCGTTTTGAAGTTTTCTAGTTATGACACAGCGTATCAGCTAAATGTTGGAGGTAACTCCGAAGTGTTGTAGGTCTGAGACGTTTAGCTCTTTGATGAAGCCCAGTGGCCTTGGAATACTGCTTGTAAACGTAAACAGGGCGAACCGTGAATCGAACTCGAAACAGACACATCTACAATTGAGGCTCGTTGAAATGTTCCCTTAGCGTACCAGAAACCTGTGTTCCTGTGCTTGTGGGTTTAATAAGTGGTAAACGTGTAAGAATTTCATTTATTCCTTCCAATCAAGCTTTCTAAAGCTAACATGTCGTGAAATATTGAAATGCTTGTCAAATTGTACACTCTTAATGCTTATAGTTTGGGTCGACATGACATGCATAAGGCCTATAATTTTGGTCGTAAATGGAGACCAACTTGTATATGTTGCTTCAATGCAGTTGTGTCAATGTATTTGAAGAGAATGATGTTTACTGATCACAATCCTTATCTACACCCCAATCAAACTAAATTACAGAAATAAATTGTTAAAGACACAAAACCCTGTTTAAGTTATAAAAAAAACAGTTTAAAAGATTAACTTTACGATTACGTGCATACATGCTTCAAACGTGAAACAGTCTTTGATCAAATCGATCAATAGATGCAACCTGAGGAAAATTGCTAGCAAGGAAGATTGGTCTGTTGTAAACGTTTTATACGTACAATGTATTTAAATTCCTTGAGTTTACCTAAAACAAAAACAGAAAGAGGAAGTAGGTCACCGTAGCTTGCCTGCATTTATAACCGTGAAATGACAGCGTCAGTCATATTACCACTTTGTTAATGCGGGAATCAAAGAATATATCTCTCACTTAGATACCATATAGAAGTTTAACACTGACATCCAACTAAACACGTAATATCTTGGAATGTCTTTTGGTATGGGCGGCCGAGGATATGCTATGTGCTTTACCACATACACGGAAAACATTAGGATAACACAATTCTTTGAAAAGTGTGTCCAGTTCAGGCAAGCAATAACTTTGAAGGTTTCTTGGTATGATGGGGCCAAAGATGGAACTGCCAACCGTCGACCGTGGTAAGGTACTTGAGTGGAGGTAGTCCAGGGTGTTTGTTTTGTTGAAGGTACCTCCATGGTACCACTATGGGACCCTGTAAAGGCAGAAGACTTAACACCTTCTTCCCATTTCCTGTGCCGCTCTGTTCTTTACCGTTAGAAACATTAAAAATCATACAGTTCTTTGATACATGTGTCCAGTTCAGTTCAATCGAAGGTAGACACATCTGAGAAGACCTCTGAAAATATGTCATCACACCAGGTGTTCGCGAAAGGCTACGCATATATTGCCTTACACCGCACAGTAACAGACCTGTCTGAATATTTTCCGGCCACTGACGTTTACGAGATTGTTTGCGCTGAATATACATGTCAACCAAAATATTTGCGAAAAGGATAGAAGAGTCAAAGCGGATTTCCGGAATAGTATTAATTCATTTCAATTCAGTTCAACGTGCCTGTGATAGAATCCCATAACCAGGCAGTTATTGAATCTTATTATATCATAGGCTAAATAAGACGCAATTCAAGCAAGTCAGATAGCCTGACCAATCAATCAATTAGATCGCAAGGTCCGGCAACCAGATGTCGCCGAGTACCATTAATTCCCGTAATCCCCACACAATAACTCGTACCAGACAGTTTTACATACATCATAAAAGTGTCACGCATATTTAATTAAAGTGCTGACCTTCGTACAGGTTAATATCTGAGTAATTTGTGTAACTGATCCACAGAGTGCAAATTGCAGAATAACGAGTCTGATTTTCTCTCCAAGGGTATACAATTACCACCTCAGAAGACTGTGTGTTAGATAAACTTATTGATCGCCTTTCTCTATTGGTACTCTGGTCAATTTTGACATAGAAACAGATACTCTTTGTTTCCTCACAGTTACCGCGCTAGACACATAACAGACTACGGAATGGGGAGAACAAGTAGGTATAAACAAATTTAACGTCTTTTTGTCTGGTTTGGGCGTTGGTGAACCCATCTGCATCTGATCCTTGTTTCAATAACTTACCTTTTCCTAATCAGATTAAAACAAAGGATCTGTTGCCTTGATCTCACACGAATGAGTGGTATTATGGCTTTATTTGACTTTTTGGTAACATCCACACTCCAATAGTTGTACACATGTAGGATACTGGGCTTAAACCCCAATTACACGAGAGTTCCAATGATCACCCCCCTCTTGATCCGCAAATGCATTCCTTGGAATACATGCGGTCATTACCCGAATGGCAACACATGTTTCTTTCATTGCTTTGCCAGTATCCTATGCCCATGGATTTGAACCCGGTTCATTCAACATACTGTAGTATCTGGATTGTGTTCAAAGCGGCGCTACACCCAGCTCATTGAGTCCATATCTAAAACCATCTAATACACTGACTATCAAGGTGTGTCTCCTAAAGGTAGATTGCAAGAATTTGTATTGTGGACCATACACTATCCGCGCATGAACACTCTCTCGTCAGCCCTATACATGTGCTCGTGGATTTGTAGTGAAGTAGTAAACGTCACAGGTTTGCATCACGACAGACTTTCCTGACACACCAAACAGACACTCCGTGATGTAACTGGAATCATTCCTTGTGCTACGAGAAACAGCAATATTCTTAATTACTTGTGCTCTTTGTTGTTTTAATGAGATATAAACTAGAACAGTTTTCTGTTTCAAGTTTGTAATGAATATATTTCGTACTATATAGGCTCTGTGTCTCTGTCTGTGTGTGTGCCTTTGTGTGGGTGTTTGTGTCTTTGTATGTGAGCGTTTGTGCCTTGTCCTGTGTCTGTGTGAGCGTCTGTGTCTATGTGTATTTTATCATTTTCTTGTTACATTTGGTGGCACCTGAGTGTGATAAGTGCACACCATTAAGGATTACAATGACTTTTAAAAAACGGGAACAGAGATTTTTAGCTCATTTGATGATTATATTAACCCAGAAAAGAAATGTCTTATCGCAGTGAGCAGGCAAACAGAAAACACAACCGAACTGGTGAGGTAAGAGACCAATATTAATATTACCTGTGTTTCCAAACGAATATGGCAGTATTGCAGTAAAAGCACAGGTTTAGGATGTTACAACATATGTACAAAGATTTTAGCAGTGCTTCATAATTATTGTACGTCACATTTCATAAAAGCTTAAATGGCTAAGCAATCAATGATTTTTGTTCTTACATTCATAGATGAAAGCCATGTTTTAACGTCGACAATTTAGTGAGGTGTTTTTGGAGACCTTATAACTGGAAATATACAAGAAAAGTTTCTGCGTCATGGGCCCTGTACTTCCAGATTGAGTGAGTGAGAGAGTTCAGTTGTATGGTGGCGTTCTGTAAATAATTGAGTCTGGGCCAGACAATCCAGTGATCAACATCATGAACATCGATCTACGCAAATGGGATACGATGACATGTGTATATCAAGTCAGCGAACCTGACCACCCGACACGTTTTAATCTTTATGATACAGACAAACAGAAACATTAATTTAAATTAATCAGTCTCTCTTTCAAAGTACTCAACATGCAGCAAAATGCTTATTGGTCATCAAATCTCATTGCCATTTTCGTAATTCTTTATTTCCACTGTCTCACATAGGCTTCTTTCGCACTCATCACAACATTTCCAATTGAACCAAGGCGACCATTACATTATACAGAAACGGATAAAAGTGAGTTTTGAATGACACATTGACGAGAAGTGTGAAGTAGTCCGGAGTAAGAAACATTAAGTGATAATGACTACATGCAAACCTGACCTAAAAAACATCATTGTATACTATACTTTGATGATACATACCCACGAACATTCAGCAAATTTCCGGGTGCCTGAAAAATGTCTTGTCAGTAAATGAATTATGAACTTACATTACTTTCAAACAAGGTCCAACGAGTTATTTAAGAAGCTTGTGTCCGTTTCCATAGGACTAAAATATATTTCGCGGCTACTACAGAATTGCTTTTTCCTTATTAGCTCAAAAAAGAGTGGCCTGAACAACGTTACTGGATGAACATTGTAAGTTAATGATTACGCAAATACAAGCAACTAACACCACTTCCATAACCATAAAACATCACCCCTGAAGCAAAGTTCACTTATCCGTTAGAGGTCCATATCCATACCTTTATCCATAAGGCTTCTGGTTTATATTTTCTGCAAACACAAAAAACTGTCCACTTCCAAATGTTTTCCAAAAGCGCAATCTATGCCTGTCTCTTTCAGTGTTGAAAGTAGCCACGAAGAATGATATGTATGTCTTTAGTACTTTTAGATTCGCTGGTTCTCCAGAGCGTGCGTGACCACGTTAATACTATAAATTGTTCAGCATTCCTAACATTTTTACACAAAAAACTACATAAGGGATAAGGACCTTGAACGTTTACTATTTTCTCCGTTTTAACAAAACAGTGAAGGGCCTAGTTCAACCATGTATATTTTTATATTGTCAACCGACACAAGGCGTAAAACGACAATCCGTCAGGAAACTGATAAAAAGGAATGACCTAATGGTCTCACCTTATCTTTGTACAAAACACATTTTGGATAGGTTTTGTCTTAACTTGGAATGAAAATAGTTTATGGTGTTATCTACGCCTAAAATGAGTTAGTGAGTTAATATTTAAAGTCACATCGGCAATATCTCAGCTATATCGTGACGAAAGCAATTTATACAATAAAAAATGAAATAATTTTGAAGAGTAAAACCTGTCGACGATGGATCTGCGCCTAAAAGGAACGTTGCCCATTAAGTCACTCTTGTGAGAATGTTTTCAATGTAATATTACCACACAATAAAACCAAACAATGGCACAGTTTCTATATTGATGCTCATGGTCGCCATGTCCAATTGGTCTATCAAGCTCTCAAACAAGACACCCACGTCCAAATTAGAAACTCTACGAAGCTGCAAAACCAAACAATTTAGAAGTTTAAATGTACGATTATGTACCTTCAACAGTCTATGATTAAATCGATCAGTCGAAAGGAAAGCCTGAGGGAAATCGCTAGCCTGGAAGATTGGTCTCTTCTGAACATTTGCAGAAATAGTTCATTTCCTTTGGTTTCCCTGAAACAAAACGGGAAGGGGGAAGTGCGTATTCGTAGCTTGCCTAGATTTACAACCGTGAAATGTCTGCGTCAGTAAAATTACCACATTGTTAATGCGGTTTCCAATATCTTTAAGTGGCCGTTTAGAAGATGGTGTTTCAAGGAAGACTGATTTGATTTATGTAGTCAAGGTTTCTCGTTATTCTGTGTGACGTATTTGCCAAAGGTTTTTGTACCATTGTCAAGTTTAATATTTTTTATACTAAATGCCATGTTTTGTACTGAAACGCTGAAAGAATAGGAGAAAACATATTGAAATTCATTACTCAACTCGGTATTGAATAAGTTGGGTGACGAGATTTAAGGACGCATTCAACAAGTAAAGGCTTTTTTCAAGCGTTGAGTGTTGGTGAGGCTGCTTGTTATGGGTTGGACTAATGCCGATACTGACATCCAACTAGTAATATCTCTGAACGTCTTTTGGTATCAAGGGACCAAAGATCGAACCGCAAATTATCAACACTTCTGACAGGGAACTGAAGAGCAGGTGCTCAAGGATGCTGGTTTGATTGAAAGTACCACGAGGGTATATTTTTGGACCCTCTGTAAAGGCAGAGGACACAACCCCTCCTTCCCATTTCCTATGCTGCTGTTCTATATCGTATACAATGGGAACATTAAGAATAACAAAATTTTATCATAAGTTTGTCCAGTTCAGTCAAAGGCGGAGACATCTAAGAAGACCAATGGAAATGGGTTATTACACCACGTGTTCGCGAAAAGGCTAAGCATGTATTGCCTGACACCGCACAGCAATGCTCCTGTCGTGTGTCAGCAGCCTGAATATTTTTCCGGCCACGTAATTTTTAGAGAATGTTTGAACAGTATTGACATTGACAAATTACTTAAACAGCAGCAGATCAGAAATATAGGCTCAAGTATTTAACGCCATTTCAACATTTGTTCATAACTGCTTCAAAATAATGAGTCACTTCTGTGTCTCTGCCTTTGCTCAAAAGATTCCAACAATGCGGGTTTGTAATTTGTGGTCAGCAACATGAAAAGGGCACTCTCTTCTGCAAATGATGCTTTCAGCTGCATTGGGTTACGACAGATGCCCGTTGCATCGATGGCGAGATGTATGGACGGCAGCATGGACAGGTAATAGACGAAAGACGATGTCTGATGGTATCTCCCTGAAAGATTTGTGTTGACTGCCAGTTCTCTGTCGAGCTAGCTGTCTTTTATTAGGAACCTGCTTCCAATTCTCAGATGAAACTTTTCAGTTGTCCGTTTTGTGAGGTCTGATAACACTTCAACGTGACTGATCATAAGAGCCGAACACGACAATCAAACGTTCCGCCAGACGAAAATTGTCAACAGATGACTTTGACGGCCTTACAAACCATCTGTACACTCCAGCAAAATCGGAGACATGCGGTCGTCTGTTCTGGTGGGTCTCGCTGTAACCTTGGAATGGCTGTATAAACAACTAGCTGGATGGCAGTTTGAACTGTATTACATAACACATGAAATATCTTACGAGGTTCATTTGATGAATGCTCAAAACCCAAATCACCCCTTGCCTGAAGTAGACATTTATCATAATGCAGATAACAGTCATATACAGTCTGTTTGCTGCAAAATCATTGATGAACTGAAGGATAAAATATAAATCCAGAGTGTAACAATTCGACTAAAATGACATTGTAGTAATTCATTTGTCCAAAACATGCTGTCACAATAATATCTGACATTTCCATAAATGGAGAGAAACGTGGAACTATCATTCATAATTATAATATGGTCGGAATCGAATCATACGGTGAACTCTGTTTTAGCAGAGATTCCATAAACAATTAGTAAAGGTTTTATCGCTTCTATTTGAAATTTTAAGGGAAGCATTTGATCACTGTAAATATAATACTGAGCACTTTATTATAGGTAAGTCGTTAGTTCAAGATCACATCACCAAAGCGTTTATGTCTTATCCACTCGATGGAACCCCTCATACACCCATAGCAACACATTTTAGCAGAAAACTGTGACAAACGAGGCTAGGTGTCATAGCGATATGGGAGTTCATATTTATATGTTTACTTTATTTTGCCAGCCAATTCATAAAATGTCATGGTTAAGGAATGCTGTAGCTACCAACTACACGATTAAAGCTTTGCCGTTGCTAGATAGACGAGTGTTCAATTAGGTTGATTGGTGATACGCCGTACTCAGCAATATTCGCGCTGTATGGTGGCGGTCTGTAAATAAAAGAGTCTGGACCAGACACTCCAGTGATCAACAGCATAAGTATCGATATACGCAATTGGCATGTGTCAACCAAATCAGCAATTCAGACCATCCGATTGCGTTAGTCGCCTCTTACGTCAAGCATGGGTTACTGAAGATCAATTCGAACCCGGATCTTCACGGGTTGTTCAATTAGGGATAAATGCGGCGGGGTCACTACTGACTGAATTGTTGCTGCAGCAAGATATGACTTGTGCCTCTAACTCTACCCCGAGGCACGGTACATACAATTCATGAGAAACCAATTGTAAAAATAAGTGAGTTTATGGTTTCTCTAATCTTGAAACATAACCCAGATGGGAAACCGCAATTGATTTCTCTTGGGCTGTAGATGCATGAAGAACGTCTAGACACGATCGATTCGATTAATGTTTATGTACGATGAAAGCCCGAGTAGCATATTTTTATTGATAGAAATGTGTATGTGATATATGAATTTGTGTTAATGTACGTAGCTTAATGTACGTAGCTCTTTTTCCAGGTACAGGAAGCTACCATTAACCCCAGCACCGCACCAAATGTCTTCTGGTCATGTTCAGCCTAGGTCGTCATGTTGACAAGGACAACTCTAAATATTGAAAAACATTCCCAGTTATAAAATTACTCGGTAACTTAACATTCAGAAAAATCTGAAAATCTTGTACAATACCATCCGATTACAGCTGCAATATTCTTATCAGTCTACACTCAGTTTTGTAAACTCTGTGACTTAACGTTTAGTGTTCGAAACAACCTATTGTCAGTTTCAAGAATGCATTCTTCATCTGCCTGTCTCCAATATTCAAATTACATCATCTGTAGAAAACACATTGTGTCTCACATTCCAAATATCAATTTGGACATTTTCCGTCTGCAAATCTCTTACTTATCACGAAAACATGCAACACTTCGTAGCTGTAACCCAAATACAGGTCATATAGCGTATTATATTCCGATTCCGATAAATTGGTAAGTTCTTTAGGTGCATACATGCACGAACGAATTTCAACGCTTTCAGAAAACAACTGGGGAAAAGAAACTATATGTGTTGTTTCTAAAACAAAAACATGCTTCTAACATTAATCAGTTCGGGAATAGCGACACTACCCCTTTGGCAAAGCACATTTAATCAGTTCTGGTTAGTTTGTGCTTCGTGATTGTGTGATTCACAGACTCTTCATTTACAGAGGCATTCATGGCGAACCATTTCACGACAACAAGACATTACCTTCATGTCAATACGTAGACACATACAGTCGTAACATTAAACGTATTCGATTCAAAGCGTCAAAGCCAGCAAATAATCAGTGTCGAGTAATTTGCGGGTCTGATCCATTGGGAGTAAGATGTCAAATGTTATGGAAACTATGGCTCACTGAAAATCAGTGATGACGCCAAGCAGCATCCGTTAAATGTTGGTTTGATGTTTGGTGTCCACATCCAGCAATACACATCGTGGCAGCGTCGAATGTAGACCAGACAATCCAGTGGCCAGTATCATGATCAGTGATTCACATATTTGGCACGAAGTGGGGTGAGTGAGGGGTTATGGAAACTCTGTGAAGTCCACAGTATGGTGACGTCATTCTGTATAGTTAGTAAATTCCTCCGAATGAACACGTCAACCATAATGTTTGTGCAAAAAAAAATAAATGTTTTTGTTATGGTAAAAATGATATTGAACGCTGCCGTCTGCAATATTCCAGTATAACGCTGGCTTGTTGGTGGGGTGAACTGGGGTTTAAGGTCGGGTTCAGAATTATGACTTCCAGCCGACCAGACCCTGCTTTATCCTTTGTATGACTGGCAGGACAGAAACAAGTCTTTGGCGTAATAAGACCAATGCTGCAACACCTTCTGGTCATCCCGAAGACACTCATGATCCTCACCACAGTTCTGGAGCACACACATCTCTGGTGTCTGTCGTCTGTGAATACGATGAATACTATGTAGTACAATATTGTTACATACATTCCAAATTCGTCTCTGGAGTCCTTGCAGATTTCAGGAATAATAACAACAATAACAATGCGTCACATGAATGATGTCATGAGCTAATTATCACGCCAATCAATCAAGTG
Source organism: Haliotis laevigata (assembly GCA_008038995.1). Classification (NCBI taxonomy): domain Eukaryota; kingdom Metazoa; phylum Mollusca; class Gastropoda; order Lepetellida; family Haliotidae; genus Haliotis; species Haliotis laevigata. The sequence continues at coordinate 24,081 of VKKT01012825.1, forward strand.
AGAAAGAATCAATGTATGCTACATCCCGTAATCCACACAGAATCTCTGGTACCACACGTTTTTAAAAACTTCATAAAATAGGACCTGGCAGGATCTGATATCTTTTGGAAACCCCAAAGACACTCATGAACACACGTATATTTCTGGAACACACGCATATTGTCTCTGGTGTCAGCAGCGGTAGGATACGAAGGGTTGCTATTGACCAAATTCTTCCGTGGAGTACCGGCTGATTTCAGAAATAATAACAATTCATTTCAATTCATTTGAATTCATTTGAATATGAGTGTGGTAGAGACCCATAACTAGACAGCCAATTGAATGATATCATTAGCTAAATAACACGCAATTCAACCAAGTCAGATAGTCTGACCAGTCGATCTATTAGGTTGTAAGGTCCGTCATCCAGATGTCGCTGAGTACCATTAATTCCATATCCTGTACTCCCTATACAACCTCTGGTACCAGACAGATTATATACGTCATAAAAGTGTCACGCATACTTAATGAAGGCACTGACCTTCATATTGGTTAATTTTTAAATAATTTGTGGAACTGATTCTCGGACGGGGTGCAAATTGCGGAATAACAAGTCTAATTTGCTGCCCGAGTGTATAAACTTGCCACCGCAGTAGACTGTGCGTGTCAGATAAACTCCCAATATTGATCGGCTATCTGTATGGGTAGTCTAGTCATGGTTGACATAGAAACAGATGATGTTAGGTGTTCTATTAACATGGGCAAACAAACTGATTTCCTCAGAGGTTCTGAGCTAGACACATAGTAGACCATACACACAGGCACAGTTTTGTAACGGATTGTGAAGAACTAGTAGGTATATATTAAACAATTTTAACGTGTTTTGTCTGGTTTGGGCACAAATGAATACATATGCCTCTGATCCTTGTTCAATAACTTACCTTCTCCTAATAAGATTAAAACAAAAGAGCTATTGTTCTGATTTAACGGGGATGAGTGGTATTATGACTTTACGTGGCCTTTTGGCACTATTCCAACAACACCCAGACTCCAATAATGCAGCTTTCCAACTGAACGCGTGTCAAATATAATTACTTGCGGAGCGGATGAACCTTGTCAGGGAACCAAGACCTTTGGTATATGTTCAGGAAACATCACACAATTGTTAAGTGTGCTTTCTTCCAACCTAACAAATAAATTATTCATTTAAGATTGTTTAATTGAGTTCAACATGTATTAATTACGAAATAGCAACTGGGTTTCGTCAGTCTCAAATGCGACTGTGTCAGTGTATTGTTCTTCTACTTGTCCTATTCCGTCATACGTCTTCATGTTCTTTTGCACTATTGAAAGAACAGCTTTCTCGAAGAGTTAGTATTGACAAGCAGTCATAAACGAACATAGTGCTAAGGGTGAAACAGATTCCTTCTGAAGAGGGATTGTAGGAACATTTTGCATTGTTAAACATACTCTATTCGTTTGTTTGAGTGGCATTTTAGAAGTTGAGACGTACAATATAGAACAAGTTTTATGGATAAC
>VKKT01012831.1:15451-25580 GCA_008038995.1 Haliotis laevigata
CATTGGCTTCCATTTTAAGACCCCACGACGCTGAGGAACAGCTGCTTTGTCCTGTGAGGGCTCTTAAGAAGTATATTGCCAAATCATCATCCAGGAGGTAGTCTCATAAGAGATTGTTCATCCTGATTTCCTCTGCGGCAAAAGGTGAAGTTAATAGGAATACTATTGCGCTCTGGCTATATACGACCATCCTGGCTGACTATGATGCACTAGATCTGCCTCATCCTACAGCCAATAACCTGCACAAGATTAGGGCCCTGGCGTCCACCATGGCTCTCCATAGGAATTGCACCATTCCAGCTATCATGGAGGGATGCTTCTGGAAGTCCTCTACTGTCTTCGCTAGCCACTACCTGTGGGATTTGGCCGTCGAGGATGTTGAAGGTCTTCAATCTTTTGGTCCGCTGGTGGTTGCCCAGCAACTCACCCAACCTACCGCCCATTAGGTAACTACTTCTCCTTACCTTCTGGTCTTAAGGATAACTTGGGTGTATTGTTTTCCTTAGGGTTTCCTTGGGTTACTATCTGTTTCTTGGTCCAGGCGCTTCCTGCGACAGTCTGCCGATTCAGTTAGTTTTCCTTGGTTTCCCTTGGCACGTGGTCTTGTATTTCTTCATGGGACGGTCCTCTGGAACCCAATACCGCCGTCCTATTGTCGAATCCATATGCATAAGACCTATGGTAAGGTATGGTAAAAATGTATTAAAATCTAAATATTTTAGATATTTAAATACTTACCTTACCATAGGGCAGTAACTCCCTCCCAATGCTGGATGCTCCTCCCCTCTCTGGGCTCTTCGGACCTGGTCAGTAAAAGTGATTTTTGTATAAACTGCGCTTGCGCAGAGAGGGGAGATCACATCACTTCCGTTCCTGTACACTTGTCGATACTTGAGGCAGCCATTCTAGAGAATGGCGAATCAACGACTGTCTGATCTCTTTTAAGCGGAGCTTGAGGTTATGCATAAGACCTATGGTAAGGTAAGTATTTAAATATCTAAAATATTTAGATTTTAATAAAATTATTATAATATTTACAAGTATTCAGCAGCGAAATCTTCAAACTGTCACTCTTTTCACATGATCATGTACATGTTGTTTGGGAATGTTGTTTTGGGAATGTTGTTGATTTATTTGATGGGAATGCCAATGACCTGTGAATGCTCTTGTTGTTTCTCCAGTTTTGTTAAGTCCAGGTATGTTGCAAGCTTCCTCTAATACCTCCGTGATGTGTGTTGTCGTTAATTGCTGTCAACACATCAAGTGTGCATGTCATGCCTGCAGAGATTGCGTGATGTGTTTCAATCAATCACATAGACTTGCCCATGCACCAATCAGATTGCCTTCATGACATAGATAAACGTTATAACCAATAACCATTACACTGAATCTGGTAACTAGTTAATGCCTATATTACCAACCCTTTAACCTATATTGCATGTAAGACTAAAATCTGTGTTTCAGCACATGCCTTTTTCTACCATTTATTTGTAATTTTGAAATATTTTAATGACACAATTCTGTTTAAATTTTGTGAAATGTTTGATAAAATATATATATGTATCATTTAGTATGGTTCAACTTGATTATGTTTATCATATTTATCACATACTTATCACAACACATTGGTAACGGTAATTCTTTTTATGTGCATCATTATCATCTGTCAAATATTTCAGCGTCAGTGTTACATGTTTTCTCTCTGATGAGCATTTCCCCATAGATGTGTTGTCATAGAAACGTAGGATCCAGTAGCAATGATCCTCCACACTGACTGGCTTCAACCACAGCAGCTGCGATAATCATCCCTCACAATCTCCTTCACACCTTGACCTTTGAACTGCAGTTTTGTACTGTTATGTTAACTTGGTGTCGAGATTAACCCCTTAACCTATAGTAAGGCAACAAGGAAAAAAAAGCTGTCAGTTTCTCTTTTTTCCTAGTCACAGTCTCACAGGTGTGTTTAGTCTTTCTTTCCAAATACACCTTCATTGCAAGGGCAGGTAACTCTTTATAAATTCATGGTCAATATTAAATGTATCAATGAAAAATAAGTACTGGGTTACTTTTTCTTGTACTATATGTGAAAGAACACTAAAAGAAGATTTTGAACTGAATAATTATGTAATGTTCTTTCACTTGCTATTTAATAATATTTTGATAAGGATGGAAAACAGTTCCTTTAAAGTTTATTTGCAATACATACAAAATTATGTATGAAAATATAAAAATGTTATAAAATGACATTAAAATGTTATCATTTATCAATTATTATGTGCCCAGTGATAGGATATCATCTTCAAATGTGGCTCACAGAAAGTAGGTATCACTTGATTAGAATCTCCTCAGGGGCAGTTGGGTAGCTTAGTGGTTATAGTTTTGGCTTCTCCCACCGTAGTCCTGGGTTCAGTTTCCCCACATGGGTGCAGTGTGTCAAGCCCATTTATAGTGTCCCCTGCCATGGAATTGCAATATTGCTAAAAGTAGAATAAAACCATACACAGTGACTTATTGGAATCTCATTATGTGTATTAGTTGAAATTATCCAGTTGTTCAGAAGGCTGGTGTGGTGACTGTGATGCTATCATACTGACAACCCTTGTTTCTCTAGGACCCAGCTCCAGCGTATTGCAGCTCTGGACTCCAGTTGGGCACATCTCGGCAACGGCCTGAACGCCCACAACAACCCTGCCTGGTTACAGCTGTACCTCAGTGTCTGCAAGCTCCTCGACCTGTGTCTGGCCCTGCCTGCAGACACCGTGCCGCAGTTCCAGTTGTGAGTAGTCATCAATAGTGACACATTTAGACTATCATGGTTTCAGTTCCAGTTGTGAGTAGTCATCAATAGTGACACTGCGAAGCATCGCTTTCCCAGTACAGCAATGTAGTTAAGAGTTATTTCCCCCTGATGGTCAGTCCCAGATTTGACCAACCTTGTGTTTATTCAACTACATATGTGTTATATGTGTTTCTGTAGCTCCTTAAGATTGTTGTTTGGGCCTTGAAAAGCTCCTAATAGGCCTTAAATTTGATGGCTGATAATCTGTACGAACATTTTAGACTTTGAATGCTATATATTAGCTCAAAGGAATCATCGTTAAGTCACTGCTGCTTTTTAGTTTTGATGGTTTTGCATGATCAGAATGACTAAAAAATTGTTATCTCCTCATTTCTTTGTCTCATCCTCTGTGAGGTAATACTGGTATGAAGATTGACCAGTGGTCAATGATGAGTGATGACGTTGCAGGTACCGATGGGCGTTTATTGGAGCAGCTGGAGGTGAAGAGAAGGAGGTGATCAAGGACAAGCGTGTACAACGTCCATGCTTTGTGCCACATATTGTCCGGCTCTCCAAACTTCTCAACACCAGGGTAAGCAGCCTTTGCACAGTTCTCCCGAGGAGTGAGTTGGGTTTGATGCTGCTTTTAGCAATATCCCAGCAATATCATGGTAGCTGACTTTGGAGTTGGGTTTCATGCATTGTTCCTGTGTTGGGAATGAAACCTGCCCCTTTGGGATGATGAGCAAATGCCTCAACTACTGGGCTACCTCGTTGCCCGTCCTCTTAAGAGGGGGGTGGTGGGGTAGCCTAGTGATTAGAGTGTTCGCTCACCACGCCAAAAACCTGGGTTCGATTTCCAACACGGGTACAGTGTGTGAAACCCATTTCTGGTGTCCTCGCTGTGATATTACTGGAATATTGCTAAAAGTGGTGTGAAGTAAAACTCACTCACTCACACCTCATAAGAGGGATATCCACAATAGCTTGAAGCACTGTTAAAATCACATACCATGTTGCATGCAACAGGTTGATTAATATGCAGTGTGTATTGATAAAATACCCTCCATATATATATGTAGGGTTTAAATGTGTACCATTGACTTTTTCATTGCCTGCCTGTTGTTTAATGCCTATTGATAATCGAGTCTGGACCAGACAAACCGGTGATTAATTTTATAAACAAAGTCGCCACTGTTCAGGATGTATTGGCATATCCGTCAAGTCATCCAACCTGAATCCATTTAGTGCTTAGGTAACTACTTTTATTAAGAATTCAACAGCATCACACACAATTGTTAGATACTATGTATCAAAATAAGTTCCCCTTTTGGGAGTCGGGGCTATATGTAGCTTGTGTTTGTTGTAGGAGTCGATTAATAAGGGGATCAGGTTGGTAGTGTATAGGTTTTTATGATCCAGAAATGTTTATGTTATCAACCATTAGTTTGCTTGTCCTGGTGTTGACAGGGGATCAGGCTGGTAGTGTAAAGGTCTTTATAAACCAGAAATGTTCATGTTATCAACCATTAGTTTGCTTGTCCTGGTGTTGACAGGGGATCAGGCTGGTAGTGTATAGGTCTTTATAAACCAGAAATGTTCTAGTTATCAACCATTAGTTTGCTTGTCCTGGTGTTGACGGGATCAGGCTGGTAGTGTATAGGTCTTTATAAACCAGAAATGTTCATGTTATCAGCCATTAGTTTGCTTGTCCTGGTGTTGACAGGTGGTTGTGACAAAGCTGAAATATTGCTAACTGATGTTATATTTGGGATTACACTTTCTGAGTAAAGTGGAAGCCGCGGTGGCTAAGCGGTCTAGGCGTCTGACTTTGTTTCCTGGCGATAAAATGCCTGACTCTGAGGGTGTGGGTTTGAATCCCGGATGGGACCCAACCCAAAAATAGTACCAGAATCTGTACTTTACTAAGAAAGTGTAATCTCAAATATAACATATGTTACATTTTACCACTTTCTATAATGGCATGGTGTATTTCATTGGAATACTGCTGCCAACAAACAAAGCAAACACTTGTTACATGTACTTACATTAATTATATGTTTTGTCAGATTATGTATTTTTCCCCCTCTGTTTCAGCTTTCTGGGAACAATCCCATACTGAGGCAGGTACCAGGTCGACCTCTCTTGACCTTCACTGTCCTGCGCTCATTGGTTGAACTCCAACCATTCTTCAACACACTCTGCAACATCAACAATTCAGAAGCAGACCATGCAAGAAGCAGCCAATCACGTAGCAGGACTCTGCCGAAGTCAAAATCTGCTCCAGTCAGTGTTTTGGAGGACTCTACAGGTCTACCCATCCCAGAACTGCCTTCCACAGTTCATCCCAAATCAAACAAACAGTTCATTGAGGAGCTGGTTGAAAGGGACTTCTTGGAATTTTTATCTCAGTGATTACATGTACCAAGATTTTCAGAGAATCTTTGACTTTGATCACTACTGACATAGCACCAAGGTATTCAGACAATCTTTTCCTTTGACACAGACTGAGACCCATGTGGATAAAGTTCCCTGTAAGCTAAATTTGGTCTTGTGTTCTGCATAACAAAGACAAGTTATGCTTGTATTCTAAATGGTTTTGGGCACAGACAAATGTTCATCATTTGGTTCGGAAAATCCACATGATCATAATGTGTTACAGCTACACCAAACTGATACGGTTAATACATAGAAATTATATTCATATTTGTATAAGTTTAATTTTTTCCATCTTGCCATAAGGACATGGACTGAGTTGGTGTATTGTCCATGGTGGTCACCTGTACTTTCTGTGTGAACAATCAGTGATATACAGAAGAATGATTGTCACTCAAATAATATTCTATAAACTTTAGGGTATATTTTTAATCAGAAATTTCTGGTGTATTGCCATGTACATTAATCATGTTGCCAATAACAAGTATTAAATTGGTCAATCTTGTCAAATAGAATTCAGAATATACAAATATTTTTATACCTAGTCGTGGATCTATCATATAAAGAACCACTCAAAGACAAACGCTCTGTTCAATATTCCTATTGATATGTAAGACTGAGTCGGTGTAAGGATATATTTTATCAGGGCACTATCATGCCTGTCACCTCTCATGGACTTGGTACAAAAATCACATCATGCTTTCACAATCAGAAGTTTCAGCCTTCATATCTACTTCTTGGCTTCAGGTGATGTTACTGGTTGGATAATGACTTGGTATATCATCCCATGACCTTACTTTACTGTGGAAAGTCAAGGCGACCTTAATGTCCAAAGTCAAGGCGACCTTACTGTGCAAAGTCAAAGTGACCTTTCTGTGCAAAGTCAAGGCGGCCTTTCTGTGCAAAGTCCTACTTTGCCATGTTCTAGTGTTGAAATCCAAATCACCCTTGATTTGGTTGCTGGTGTATACACAAACTGTCATCGACATCCATACATATAAATATCGATGACTTTGACACAAGCTACAATTGGGTGCAAGTATTACAGTGGATGTGTACATGATAATTCATTCCCCCTTTAAACGTTTCTCGGTTGGAAAAATGTATACTAGGTGTACAATATCCCCTGCCAGGTGTGGTATAGCTGATGTTGGTTACATCCTCACAGAAGGAACCAATAGGTGTACTGTTCCAGCGGAAGATTTACCAAGATGATGAATCTTCTGTTACACCCATGCTGCTTGAAACTCCCTTATCTGATCAAATATCACATGTGCATTTTGCCTGACATCAAACAGATGATGGGGTCAGTCAGTTTTCTTAGCTCCTGCTTGAGATCTCCTCAGTTTTGTACCTTCATACCAAATCTAAACATTTGGGGGATGATATATACAGCTCAAAAGATGTTAAGGAACTCCTGATGCTTTTTCTTGTATATCTGAAAGAATTGGATGTTTGTTAACTTCTATGGAGTAGAATGTATGTTGGTTAAAGAACACCTTCTTTCATATGCGAGGACATTGAGGTGATCAACCTTTCATATTTTCTCATTGAGATTGACCTTTCCCATTTTCTCTTTGAGTGTACATCAACTATCAGAGAGGGATGGACGTGTATATAGTGGGTTTGTGTTTGAGCACAGTTTAAAGTCCACAAAATCTTGAAATCCTGTTAGTAACAATATTTCCCTGAATGCCATATGTATATCAAGTATTCCTGTTGGTTGTGCAATGTAGATGGAAGAAGGTATTTGTATGTATTGTAAATAGCAGGTGTTGCCATGTCTTCCTCACACCGATTCACTCGGAGTGTACTTCAGTGTATGTTTCGGAAATGACAGATTTTGATGCTGACGTGAGCGCTCATCTTCAATATGTTTATAAAATATTGTTCCTTCCGTGTTTTTGGGTTATATTGTCAGTCAGATAGTACAACTGTAAGAATGAAGATGATGTATGATTTGAATCATTGAATTATTTTCCGTGTTTTCAGCCATAGGACTTGTGTGTTTATTATGTCAGTGATTTGTCTCGGTGCAGCTAGTGTTTCGTGTCTAGTCTCAATCATGACATGATCTCCAGCATCTATAGAAGCCATTACCTTCCAGGAGACTGGTTGTGATTTGAATCTACTGGGTGCTCAAGCCTGGACGCCTTATACTAGCTTTAAATGTTCACTTTTGAATACACAAACCCGGTACTCCCAATATATAAGGTAACTGTTTCTTGAAGTAAAGTGTTAATCAGTTGTAATTAAGCAGTAGAACAACATGGTTTTCAAGCATCCAAACTGTATGAATATTGTAATTATTGGCATTTGCATTATGCTCTCGTAAGTAATTAACATATTAATAGTGAATAAAAGTAAATGACTTCAGTCATGTTCCACAAAGTGAATGTAGTTCTATGGTGATCTTAACTCCCATACATTAACATGGACTTATGACAGTCGTATCGCTAAGGTGATCTTAACTCCCATACATTAATGTGGACTTACGACAGTCGTAGCACTAAGGTCATCGTAACTCCTATACATGAACATTGTCTTATTACAGTCGTAGCGCTAAGGTGATCTTAACTCCCATACATTAACATGGACTTACGACAGTCTTAGGACTAAGGTCATCGTAACTCCCATCCATTAACATGGACTTACGACAGTTGTAGCACTAAGGTCATCTTAACTCCCATACATTAACAACGACTTACGGCAGTCATGTCACTAAGATACTTTTGTGGAATGGGACCCAGGATAATACCATTTTGATTTTCTATGTGGGAAAAACAGGAAGCTTGTAATATGTTTTGAGTGTGTGCATGTTGGGATGGGTGTAGTAGTACATTTTATGTCTGCACTGTCGCGAGAAATCATGGAATATTGCACTCCACTCATGGACACCATTCCATTAACAAAGTTGGCATCCTTGGTCAGCTTGGTTTATTGATTTAAGAATGTCTTTTCAACCTGTTTGAAAACACTTTGATGCTGTAAAATTGCCTGAAATTTGGTGGCTCATATTTTGTGGGTTTCATTATCCATATTGTCAACAACATTGAGCTGTTTTTCTTTCCCATTGTACAGAGATAGTCTGTGATAGCATGCATGTGGCATTGTAGAATGTATACCACTCAACGTGTGATTGGGATACTTCCTATTTTTCCATGGAGCACCACATGTATAACTGTTAATATGTAAATATTATTAAATGGCTCAGTATCCCTGACAAATGTTGAGCTGTATAGCTTCATGAGTGCTTGATTCTAATCTCATTGAGAAATTATTTCAGATACTATTGAGAAGTCTGGAGGTGACTATAATGTTATGTGAATCAAATGATACCAATTGTTGTTATAAAGTGTTGCCATGGTGATAGTTTCAGGTAAACACGTGGAATTTTATTCCGTGTCATTAATGCTTCAGAATCATGTCATCGGAAATCATGATGTTGTTTGATTGGTAGATTTATAGACACACTGGAAGCTGTTATTTATGGTGGCCCCTTGCCGTGATATTGCTGGAATATCGCTAAAGAAGGCATAAAACCAAACCCACTCCCTTTGGGTGGTTGGCAGACAGCCGATGTAATGAGTATGGTTTCAAGTGGCAGCAAACGTAAATGCTGTTCTACCTACTGTATATGAATGAATACTGAGTTTGCATGCTATCTGCCAGTTGAAGAAGAGATAGTATGCTTCTCAAAAGAAGTTAGAAAAAACCCAATTCTTTTTCATTGTGTTAAACTACAGTCACGAGTGTTCTCTGACATCTTTTGGGTGGTATATTTGATAAGCCACCATTTACATGTTGAGTGATGGTTAGTTAGTGACACATTACACTTTAACTGGTTTGTGTTAGGTTGTTTTATTCAGTTTGGGTGTTTATTATCAGTACAGTATGCTTGTTAACTGTTGAGAATGTATATTTATTGTGTGAGATTTCATCAAAGGTTGTATTGCCTTCATACCTGTACATGGTTCATTCTGTTAAATTAAGATTTCGTTAAGTGAATATGGGCATGGAGTGGTGCATGTTTTAGGGGATCTGTTCTTCCTTGAAGTTCCAACTCAGATTGTTTTTATTGTGTCATAAAAATAATCAGTTTGAAAGAGTTGAGAGATGTTATTATCTGCACAACTGTTTGATGCTTTCTCTTTGCTCATATAAATCTTGAAAGAAAATCAACCAATTTACAATTTTTGAAATTCTTTAACATATTTCAGTTTTCAACAAATTTAGTTACATGGGTATATATAATTTGATTTCACTTATTATAAACACTAATAAAGTTCTTTCCAAACGGAAAATTGAAAGTTGTGAGTATGGCGTGAAAACTATCAGGACTTGAATTCTAACCATGTCTGGTCTTTTCATATTTAACGCAATAAAATCTTGTGTTCATTTTTTTTTAATTTAATATATATATTTACAAAATATGCTACTGAGAGAAAGTGAGGGAACTGTAAACATTAGACAGATTGTGTCTGGTTTGGTGTTATTTGTGACCAATTGCATCATACGTTACACCTTGTTGTATAGGTGTAAGCTATGATAGTGTTAAAGTGTATATCAGCATTACTGGAAGTTTATGATGTAAACTTATGGCAAAATGTTAATCTTGGAAAAAATAGCATTGCAATTGGAAGTTTAATATGTTACATTATGTCAAAATGTTATTCTAGGTAAAAAAGAAGGTCAGCATAGCTGGATTCATCAGAATTGTTCTAATTTCAGTATAACAATTCCCTTACTTTCTGTGAGCAGTGTAGATATTGAGTTTACAAAGGTTTATTTTACATATTAGTTATTTATGCATGCTAAGTATAATCTAAGTGAAGCATATGCTTTACATGTGGTATATGTTGCAAATAGCTATTTAGAATCAATATTGGGATTGATGAATAAATATTTTTGACT
>VKKT01012838.1:1150-14475 GCA_008038995.1 Haliotis laevigata
GCCAAATCCAACGATGCAGAAGATTTGGATTTTGAGGAACGTGAACTACTTTTGCTAGTAATGTCCGATTTACTAGACTGAGAGTCTGAGGAGGATTTAGCACTTTTAATTGAATCAGAAGACACAGAAGATTTCCTCTTTTTAACAGAATTCCTGGCAGCGTCCATTTTGATCCAATCGTCATTACTGAGACTTGAGCACAACAAACATCTATTGTCTATGGTACAGGGAGGCTCCTTGAGGCACGATGCACACAATGAATGAGGATCGAAATCCAACATAATTTTTTTACACTGTAAATACTTGGTTTGTGCCATAGTGCGGGAAAATAGAAAAACAGTCACAATGAAAAAAAAATAATGTCACAAAGTTAATTAATGCAATTGTAGCACCAACAATGCGATAGTACTGACCAATCTGTAGATTTGATCTAGAAAAAACTTCACTATTGTTGATGATGAACAAATCACATTAGAATCTTTTCCAAATTTCCTGAGACGTCCTGTGAGTAGCACATACAGAAAAATTGTGAGGTTCAAAAGGGCGCGCTCTTACATCACGATTTAAGGGGGAGATAACTCATTAAGGGGTAGGGCATACTACTATGGGAACTATGACTTAGGGATTGTTTTTTCTTTTCCATTTTTTTCTGTATGTGTCTGTGGTAAACCCAGAAATAAGGCAACCATATTCCAGGGGGAATGTTTATGCCTAGATTCATCAATAATCTGTTTTTGTGTCAAGGTCATAAAGCCACTGTATCAAAAAGAGTCTATCTTGTGTGGCTGATAAGAGAGCCATGTACTCAGCTTCACACGATCAAAGTGCAAGACTTTGTTGTTGTTACTCTGCCATGATATGACGTGATCTCACAACCTCCAATATTTCCTATCCTCACTTGATCCCCAATCTGAATCAACATACCCAACTAACATAAGATCATCACTCGACATTCTGAAACACAGTCCATGTTTTAGTGTCCCTTTAATGTATCTCAACACATGTTTCACAGCAATGGGATCCTCACTTGTTGGCTTAGATAGATACTGGGATAGCTTAGTCACAATCCAACAAAGATCTGGTCTAGTACATGTCAAAGCATACACAAGATTTCCCACCATCTCTCTGTACTTTCTAACGTCAACAATTTCTCCACCTTCAGAAAAGCTTAGCTTTTGCTCACAAGGAGTACCTCTYGGCTTACAGTCTTCCATACCATATTTGGTCAATAACTTTTTCAAATAGTGAGATTGATTCATTTTCAATTCACTATTTTCAAATGAAAATTGTATACCCAAGAACCAAGATAGTTGACCTAAATCTGTCATTCTAAATTTTGTCCCCACTTTTCACATCCAGCAGAATATGTTCACTGCTTAGTGCGATGATTATATCATCTACCATGACAAGTGCAATAAGTGTGTTGCACTCAACATTTCTAGTGAATACACATGGGTCAGCCAGGGACTGAGTGAAACCTTCTTTCCGAAGACGATCATGCATGTCATCATGTACATTGTTGTGACCTATTTCTGAAGTCTCGTCATTGTCAACACTCACCGCCGACTGTTTTGGTTTTGGAACGGTCTCTCGTCTGTCGTCCATGACCTCGACAAGTCTACATCTCCTAACTACCTTTGTCTCAGGAGAATACACACAGTAAGCTGGACTTCCCTTGTCGTACCCTACAAAATTGCCCTTTTAGCTACGAGGATCTAGCTTCTGTTTTGGCAAGTTTTCATACACGTAACACTCTGAACCAAAAATATACAGCCCTGCTACACTAACATTGGGCTTTTTTCCAGTGAACAAGTTGAAGGGTGTCTGACCAATACACTGGCCATAACATCTATTCCTAATGTAAGCCGAAGTCATCACTGCGTATGTCCACAATTCTTTTGGCAATTTTGATTCAACCAACATATATCTGGCCATGTCAAACAATGTGTGCCAACCACCCTCAGCAAAGCCATTATGACGTGGGGAATAAGGGGCAGTTTCCTGAAACTTTCTACATGTAAACTCTGAACCATTGTCACTCCTAATGGTCATAACTTTACCATAGGGGGCAGAATCAGCTGGAAACTTTTTCAAAGCTTTCACTGCATCATTTTTCAATTTCAGAAAATGAACAAATTTCAGACTAGAATAGGAGTCAGTAAATGTGATGGCATAGCTAAAACCTTCTCCAGCTGTTGAGGTAATGGGACCTGCTATGTCAGTGTAGACTAATTCTAATGGCCTTTTAGCTTTGCTACTGCAGACACTATTCTTTGACCTTGTTTGTTTTGCCTCTACACGTTTCACATTTGAAACTGTTTTTGCAACTGATTTTCATACCTAAAACAACCTTTTCTAGTTTCTTTACACCAGACTGATTGTAGATTGTAATCAGTCTGATGTAAAGAAACTAGAAAAGGTTGTTTCAGGTATGAAAATCAGTTGCAAATTGAGTGACGAAGAATTCTGCTTGGGCCAACCCACTCAAACGTTTCCCATCAGCAAGTTCAATGGAATGTTCATCCGGTTCATGCTTCATCAAGAGATGTGAACAAAGATTTGTCACTAATGATGTGAGCTGACACCCCACAGTCAATCAAAATGCTATTTTTTTGCAGAATTAACATGGTAAACTGGATCAGCATCCACCCTGAATGCTAATGAATGACCAATCACTGTCTTAACTCATCTTTCTGTTTCTTTCGACTCTGTATGTCTGTATTTCCTGCAATACTGACAAAACTTGGGATTCATATGGCTGTCCTGATGCTGCGCTGCTTTCTACAATTTCATGTAACTGAGAAATTTCGCTTTCCACTGTTCATATTTATGCTCGTAAATTTCATTTCATTTAAAACTTGTGTCCATCTTTCAACAAGTAAACATGTTTTGGAACATTGTATTTACCACTGTCATTGTAAGCCACTAATGTGACGTCATGACAATACCATGTCATGGTGTTCGGGAACATTACATTTGTGACATCATAATAAAGTTACTGCATAGTATACTACTGAATTAAAGTAACTGTGCATTATTTGATGTTATGCCATTTTTTAATGCAAAAGGAAAAGAACATGATATGTGGTGTTTTCCTTAATCCTCTCAATGCTAGTGTCGAACCCATTCGACAGGAGAGCAGCATCCCCAAATAAAACTTACAATAATCATTCAACAAGTCGGGTTTACGTGTCATTTGAATTACGTATGGAATGCATTAATTCTCAGCTTTCTAAATATATAATCTATAATTAGTTTATGTACCTTAAAACGAACAGTCCGCGAATTAAAAATGTTTTCGCCAAATGTCTCGGCACACAGACACAAATAATGGCCATTGTTGACTTCAGGCACATCATGTTGAGTGGTAACCCAGTCTAATATTTTCTTCATAATGAAAAATTTCTTTTATAATTTGATCAATATTTTGTTCTTTGGTAAAGAGAAAACACTGAAGTTTCCAATTTTCTAAAAATTAGTAACTTTCTGTTTAATTAATAAACAAAAAACTAATGTTACATCACCGATTGGATGAATAGGAACGATCATGGCAACGGCAGTAAACAAACAACTYCACACATGCATCCTGATACCGAAGAAAATGTGCCATCGTTTTGATAGATCCAGCTATTTTCACTGGAATTAATTACATGGTCTGATTAGGTAAATGTTATTGTCTTTGTAACAAAATTGAAAATTTTAACTATAAATTGTATATTTATATACTTATCCTATCTCACGGTATGCACTTCTCTGCTTCGACACTGAGTGGAATGATGTAAACTTTTCTCCCAAGGCCTCTCTTGTCCATTCGCCCATGCACTGCATGCTGCCCTCCTTATAAGACAGCTTCCCAGCTGTCAACCAAAGCATGCAGCACGCCATACTATCTACCCATGAGACCATCTTTGCATCATCATTCTCGTTCTTGGAGACACTTGGATAATCTTGGTCTTGGATAATCTGCATAGCGGGGAGGTTGGGCGGGAATCTATCGCGTGAGATAGGTTAAGTATATAATATACAATTTATAGTTAAAATTTTCAAATTTTTAAAATTATCCATATCTCACAGTATGCACTTATCCCACGGTCATACGGCAGGACGCAGATGCCCTATGACTTGACAGTGCTAACAGCACAAACTGTGTAGACTGGTAACAACCGTAGATAGCGATGCACAAGGGAGGCCTGTTACGACTAGCGCAACACCTGTGCTTGTGATGAGTTCCCCTGAACTCCTTGGCTTACTAAGCACAATGTCTCCCAGGGAGATGGGTGCTCTCAAGCGTGGTGGTATTCGGTCGCAACCTCCGAAGAACAGAAGGACGCAGCTCAGCGAGTAAGGCCCCACCTTGCCACGATTTTCAAGGTACTCCCGTAAATTAAAGTCATAGACAATAATCGGGCCAGCCCTTGCTTCGAGAAGACACCCAGAGACACCGACCAGGGACGGGTGAAAGAGAAGCACAACTCGGAAAGCTCACAGTTTTAACGTTCAGTTCCAGTCAACATCAATTTGACCCTCACTCCTTTACATATAACCTTAGTCAAAGGATGAGCCTGGCAACTTCGGAGCCGGAACACAACGAAAACCACTGGAATTCTGGAGTGACACAGTTCAATGACATAATTGCTTCAAAAAGTAGAGGTCAGGAAGCATGAAATGTCGAACCCTCCACACAGTGATACGGTATCGTGCGCCAGATTCATCCAACCACCGAGGTGGTAGTATCTCCGTATCTTAGCATAAGACAAAGTGAAGTAGTTCTAACCCATAACCAATAAGAACATAAAGGTAGACATCAAGTTCAGACTTATATTCAGGAAAATACAAGGAAGCAGCAACCGCGTAGTACCGTTCCTCATCTGCGTTGCTGGACCTTGGTTAGCTGTTGTGCCAAAACATGGGGTCGAAACTGGTAGAGGCTTGGACGTCCTTGACCGAAATATCTTGCAAGTAGTGGGAGGAGAAGACCGAGTCAGACCGCCCAAAGCACCATTCCATGATGGCGCGGAGAGAGCAGTTACTGTGCAGAGCCATAGTAGAAGCTAACGCCTATGTCTTATGCAGACTGGAAGCTGTCGAAGGCAGTAATCCAGAGAAGGCATAAGCCTGTAAAATGGTGGCTCTCATCCAGAAGGATAAAGTGGTACAAGACACTACCGCCCTGGATGTCGTGTGTGTTAGCAGCGGCGATCCTTAGAAGCATCAAGTAAAAATTCGCAAAACCCTAACAGGGCAGAGTTTCAGGTCTTCAGTATCATCAGGCCCACAGATGGTGGACAACAGTGGAATGGAAAACATCCAGTCCGGTTGCCCTGGCAGTTGGTTTTCGCGATGAAGTCCGAACGGAAACCCCAGAAAATCTTGCCATGCTTCTTCCGCTCGAACGCATGCAATTGACATCAAGTGCATGAAGTTTAGATATACGAGCAGCAGTAGCCAAGCTACCAGGAAGAAGAGTGTCACTTCACTCGAAGTCCCTGTCTTCTAAAGGTTCGTAGTCTATAGAATCATATGACAAAGGATGACTGACGGTTCCCAGGCCGGAAGCCCAGGCTGGTCAGTGAGTTGTAGGAGCGTAGAAGGCTCTGTGGTAGTAGCCAAAACTGAGTTGATAGCAGCCAACTAGGTAGCTAACGTAGTACCCTTGAGTTTCTAGTGGCACAGAGATGCTGGAGGAACTCAGCAACGACAAGAGCAGAGGCAGACTGGGAGATGGATTTCCCTTATTCTTGCAACAGTCTTCAAACTTCTTTCACTATCGTCGTACAAGGAACAGTTCGAAGTATGATGAGCTGAAGTGATAGCTGTGGCTACTTGACAAGAGTAGCTTTAGCAATGAGTAATCTCTGGAGATGCGCCAACATGGCGATTAAAGGTCTGAGGGGACCCGTGGCGTAGTTCAGAGTGAGGGTGAAGAAGCAGTTTGTCCCGGTCGGGAAGCGGTGCTGAGTTTGGCTCTGCCAGGCTTGTTAGGTCGATGAAACAACTACTTGCTGGCCACAAGTGCACGACCAAAAGCAGTAGAACCTTGCTAGTGGTCAAGAGCTTCTGTAATACTTATGGTAGCAGAGCTGGAGCGGGAAACGCATTGGCGTTGAGACCCTCCCATGATATTGTCAGTGCGTTGAGGTCACAAGCCGGGGGTCTGGGATTCATGATACAAACTGAAGAATTGGTTGTTGAACCTTGTGGCGAATAGGTCTACTTGGGGCCGTGATAAAAGGTAGATCATTTACTGGAAGATATGGGGAAGCAGCTTCCACTCTGTAGGGGACAGCCAGTTGGATCAGGAAAAGGCATCAGTGATCACATTTTACTCTGGCTACAATGTTGAGTGAGTCGATGATATTGAAAAGTCTGATCGCCCACTGTAGGAGATTCACCGAGCCTGTCGAGCCTAGATAGTTTATATTCCAAACCATGGTCAAGTTGTCGACTGGATCAACAACTGGTTGATTGAAGCTCTGTCGCTCAAAGCAAGGCAGCTCGAATTACTGCCTTTAATTCCAGCTAGTTTATAATAATAATAATAAGTAATCTTCTATAGCGCATAGTGTCCACACACCAAGGGATTGTTCGCGGCGCTTAATCAGAATCTGATTCTTATTACCCCAGATAACCCAAGCTCCCTGTTAGGCGCTAGAAGGTTATAGTCACAAGACTTTATCCCATCGGGTACCCGGTGAAGAACCTGTTCGCCAGATCACACCAGCTGGGCCACTTGGTGGTCGAGAAGTAATTTCCCCGACTCCTGAGGGATGCGTCGAGGAACAAATGGAGAGGCGGAGCAAAGGACAACATTCTGCTCGTCTAGTCACCATTGAAGGACTGGACAAGGTGGTTCGGGAAGACAAAACAATTCCTTGGGATTAACAGCCTGAATAAAATCGCAGAAATTGCTGTAATGGCTGAAGCTGAAGCTACCCTCTGTAAGTTGGGGCTTGAGCCGACATAAAAAAGCCTAGTAGCTCCTGCCACTGAGATAGCGCTGGAGGAACGCATTGCCTGGCCTTGATGCCCCTGTCTTGAACATCATCCTCTGACAGGTGTCGAACGAAGTATTGATGAAGTGGAGCCTCTGGATCGATGTTAGCTTTGATACAGCAATGTACAGTAGCCACCCTAACTGCATTCAACAGAATCATTTTTTTATCGGCGTGAAGTGTAATAAGACAGACAACATACACTAGGTCGCACTTAGGGCGTGTGTGTGAAATATGATTCGGTTGGCAATCTATGAAATGTCTAGATATTAGTCATGTTATAAATTCACTATAAGTATAAGCAGATCGTATGCTATTTATTAAAGTTTCAAAAGGTTTATAAGACAAAATATAAAGATGTACATTGACTTCGTTATTTATCAGCCCTAACAGTTTTTACCACTGGCAGATGGTCAAACGTAAAAAAAAATTCATTTGTTATCATAAAAATGAAGATGGAAATATTATCGAGTAATAAATATTTCATTTTTGTTGATCAATCGATACTTATACTATCAACTGCGCATGCAGGTGGTGCAGCAGAGGTCAAGGACCAGTCAAGATTTCTTGGATATCATCTGAGTACTCATGGGAGAAAAACAATAACAAAAGCAACAACCAGTCCACGGAAATTGCTCTGGATCAGTGCCCCTTTAATGTATTCTGGGGATTTATCTTTATTTGTTCTAGATGTAATAAGACCTTGTTTCTGACTGGTAGAGAGTTCTCCCTTTAAATAGGCTTGGTTTAGTGAGTTGATCAAGAAAATATGGATGGATATCTTTCCAGAAATACTTGCAAGAATTCAAGCGTAAATCCGGACAGACCAGGGCTTTTATCATTTTTCATATTTTTTAGGGCGTTCAACACTTCTTCATATTGTAATATTCCTTCAATGGAAACATACTTTAGGTATAGATGATTCTTTAAACAGATCATGGAGGTCTATGTTTTTTGCATGCCAATATGCTAAATGATGATCTATAATTAATAGCAAAATGGGCCAAGACATGGAAGGCAGATTTTAACCCTAATAAAACAGAATCTTTAGTTTTTTCTAGAATTGGAATATTTGGAATAATTGTACAGAGACACAAGAGTTATTATTAGAAAAGCTTCATTTAGATGCCTTAAGGATATGCCTTTAAATGTCCAAATAACAAAGTCACACCACTTCAGTGGTCAATGGTTTGGAGCCGAGGTTGACTACGGTTTTCTTGTAGCATGCTTCACAGCTGATGGTGATGGGATAAAATTGGTGAAATAACGCAACCTTGTGGATCGCCAGTTGATGATTTCACATTATTAACCTGGACAAATTGTTGTCTGTTAACTAGAAATGAATTAATCCGTTTGATGATGTTAGAATTAACATTCATTTTGAAAGGTTTATCACTTAACAAATGAGGTTGAATATTATTAAAGGCAGATGAAAAATTAACTTGCGCTTGTATATACTAAAGTTTCATACCTGGCATCCTGTACATCAATATATATACAGTCGAGCACCATTGTGTCGAACTCTGATTTAACGATATCTCGTTTTTCTCAATATAACATCTCGGTCCTGGCAAAATCCTTCATAATTTATCATTATTCAAGCTCTTTTAACTTGATATGGATGTCTCAATATTTTGGATATCACGATATAATTTCATGGTCCCAACAAGCAAAATTACAATTTTAACTCGGTATCTGCAAACAAACTCGATATTCCCCTCTTTTCATGGACAAGTATCCATCTGAACTGAGGTTGTCTCCACACGTTTACACACGGTGCAGCATGGGCTAATTGAGGTGTCACTTGTTTGTTATTTATTAGGATTAATTAAGAAGGAATTAATTAGGAAGTACTCACTGTTATAACTAAACACTACTGATAACGGATTGTAGTTTCGAATCAAAACATACTGAGAATCCAATGAGGGTTTCTGTAATCACTTGAATAGCATGTGATTGTTGAGTTGTTTCTAAACTGCGGGCTGAGAAATACGGTATAGAAGTTAATTTGAAAGCTATTGTGTTGTAGGGCTATAAAATTATATGCCCTGGCCCTGATTTCTTGAAACAAACTTAAGTTTTTACTCAAATTTCAAACTGAGTTTGACAATTTGAACAGCTTAATTTTTAACTCAACTGCATTTTTAAAATGAAAAGCCCAAACAACTTAAGTAATCTATCTACCAAACTCAAATTGTCTACTATGTTTGAGTTTGATATCGATTTCAGTTCATTCTGAGAAATGCATTTCCCTGAGTTTTCTCAAAGTTGAGTCAAAACTCTAACTTAAGTCAAAACTTAGACTTAAGTTTGTTTCAAGAAATCAGGGCCTGGTTGGAAGTCTCGAAGTTCGGATAACTCAGTATTTTTTCTTCGTCCCATGAATATGGAGACAATGGTGCTCAACTGTACACTATACTGCTAACTATGATCATGATACACCTGAAGAAGGGGCAAGAACTAGCCGAGAAACAATCATTATACACCTGAAGAAGGGGCAAGAACTAGCCCAGAAACGCTGTGTAAAATAAATCAAAAATAAATCAAGAAGTTGTTATCCATAAGAATTGTGTTACATCACTACACCAACTTCTAAATGCCTTTGAAGAATTAAGCTGGAAATGAACTACCGGTACAGCCTGATGTCCATCCTGTCCAAAAAGTAGGATCGGGCAGATGTTTGCACAATGGACTTAAAAGTCTTTTCCAATGTCTGTCTGCATCATGTTGTAAAGTGTGCTCCTGTCTTTCACCTAAATCATCAATACCTTGATTAATGACACCTCGAACCTTATCTAGTAACTGTACCTTTGTAGCAGACACTGTTAAATCATGTTCTTGCAGAAATTCTTGTAGTTTTGACTTTGTTATAGACTTACAATTGCTAATTTCGCATGTCAACAGATCAATGAAATGTAAGTCGACCATAGCGCTTTGTACACATATACACGAGAACTGGAGAGCATTCAGGGGAGATAACTCTGCTAGTTTTTCCTTTGGTGTCTCTCATAAAGGCCATAGGATTTGTTTTTAGGAAGTGATATTTAGCAAAATAAATTCTATTTTCTTTCAAATTGGGGTTGATAATTGTCTATCATCACACTGTATCAGAGAGTTGTCATATAATACCTGATTTAGTGACACTGACCTTCTGTGTCTGCTTTTTCCTTTAATTTTGGCACACCTTTATTCTTTCAGATAATGTAATCCTCATTACCCCTCTTGCCCCTTACCAATGTTAGTGTCCTACCTTATCTTTGTTCAAATTGCCTACGGCTGCAAGTCCAATAAATCTGGTAACATGTGTGCTACTCTCAGCTAGGATTTGATGATTCCTGAAATATGAATTATTGACAGTGAGTTACATTACTAACAACTGCTTAGAATCAGGTGATCAGTGTTTGTGTGATCCACATAAAATAACAATGACAACAATTAATACTGCTAACACTTGACTGCCTTTTGCCTGAGGCTTGTTTCTGACTGCACAGGTTTAAAACTTAAAATTAAATTAAAATCCAATCTCACATGTTGTCTTTCTTCCTTGTGGTCCCCAAAATGCAATCTGCAGGCATTAACTCCCCTTTATGTTTCCCAGGGGTGCCCTAAACTAAATATACTAGTCTGTCTCACAGTCCCTGAATCACATTATTTTCCCTAATGCCTTGCCCTACCTGCAATGCTAAAGCCCTAAATGAAGCAAGACTAGATTTCCCAAGGTTCACTGGGGCTCCCTTTCAATTTAAATGGGTTTATTTCTTTCTATCAAAATTATATACATTCGGGAACTAAGGGTTAGTCTACCCTAACACAAGCAAGGAAGACAACCATGAACAACAAAGACTATATGTTAACTGTGAAGACAAACAGACCTGCGTTTGGTTTTGGTGACAGTACTGTGAGTGAGTGAGTGAGTGAGGTTTTACATTGCTTTTAGCAATGTTCCAGCAATATCATGGTGGGGGACACCAGAAATGGGCTTCACACATTGTACCCATGTGGGGAATTGAACCTGGTGTAACAGATCAAACATTCTCCCTGGCCAAACCTTCCCCGGGGAAACTTTGGCCTAGGACAAACTTTCCCCACCCTTGAAACAACTTTAAAGGCTAATTCTTTCTCACCCTTGTTCTTATATCTTAAGGGGGAGATTCTGGCCCAGCTAGGCTATTTCTTCTTCAACCTTGTTTTCATTTTAATGTTCGTCTTGAAAAGGCCAGAAACGAAAACAAGACATAGCTATTCACGTGAGCATATTGATAAGATTTTCATGTTAATGTCAAGTTCCATTAACAATTTTCAGGTCATTGTCATCTTCATCTTCATACATAACATGTACATGGTTCACATTTTGCTTCAATAGCCTTATATAAGGTGAGATTGTAAAKAAAAGCAAGCAAGCATAAAAGCAAAGTATCAAAAGTATGTAAGAGCATGTATATACAGTTCATGATGCAGATGTTCATGAAAGAAAGTATGAATCTTTTGCATCATTTATCTTCCTATATATCAGTAATGATCAAATAATCATGAGCTACAGTCCGTTTGAGACAAAATGATACTGATGAATTGCAATCTAACACAAAAGCAAATAGACATAAAAGAATCCAACCATCGCGGAGTGCAATAAAAACATCAGACCAACTCTAGGAAGAAACTGCATAATTTGTGTCACAAAATTAAGAGGGTTGTTTAAGAAACTGTCATCATTTATTTGTGCGTTTTCCAAGTTTGTTACAAGGGCGCTGTGGCACTAAAGGAACAGCGCAAAAAGCGAGATGCACGTGCGTTAACGGGTTCTCAACAAAGTTTTGAGCTGGCGAGAGATGACACGTACCCCAGCTGCACAGGCAGTGCGCTGTATGTACTTAGTAATTGCACACTTGGGTCACCCCCTGTCATTTTCATCCTTGAAGAAATCATAGACTTTGTAAATCATAGACTTTCATTTTCTCTCACTTTGTCAATCAGCAGTAATCACACATCACTCATACACATGCATCTCGCTTTTCGCGCTGTTCCTTTAGTTGCCACTGTGCCCTTGTAACAAACTTGGAAATGCACAAATAAATGATGACAGTTTCTTAAGCAACTTTTTTATTTTTGTGACACAAATTATGCTTTCTTTTTCTAGAGTTGGTCTGTTGTTTTTATTGCAGTCCGTGTTGGTTTGATTCTTTTATGTCTATTTGTTTTTGTGTTAGATTGCAATTCTGTCCGGATTTACGCTTGAATTCTAAACGGACTGTGTAACTAATTGAGATTACAAAGTTACTTGCACCAGGTGCCACCTGCTAGGACAGGTACAGAAATGTATGCAGTAGACCCATCAGCTTAACAGAAAATTAAAGAAAATAGCTTTGTATCAGTATGTATCTCTGTGACATGAGTACTAAAATATAAACAACCACTGGTAACAGTGATGTTCCGATGATCGAAAATAATAACAAAATTGATCGAAAGAAGGATTAAAAATGATTATCGATTGTAAAAAACATATTTTCGATTAATCAGAATGTTGTTGTTTTTGTATAACACCCTTGAATGAAGTAAACTAACCATCAAATTTGACAAATATTCATGAACAAACATGTGCTCAACAGCGTAAAGCTATGCACATTGTAAAATTTTAATCACTTTTATTGCTTAACTACAATTCCATTGTCTTTCTTGCATGCGTGCATTTCATTGCATGACAGCATTAGTTATATAACAAACATTATAATTAATTAGAAAAAAAAAATGGGAAAAAAAACGTTAAAATTGGTGATTACATTAAAAATGTATATATTTCGATTATAATCGATAATCGTTCACCACAATCCTCCAATAATCGATAGTGGATTTAGTTTCCGATTCCCAACACTAACTGGTAAAAATAATCATGTTTGACCCAACACAATACCCTAATTCCAAATTATTAAAAATAATGTAATATTACAAAATCTTTCTTTATTTTATTATATATTATCTCATTACTATTGTTTTATGTTATCATTTACTTATATTTAAATTTCAATAATTTACTTATCCCCACTTATTCCAAATTGGCTTACATCAAGTCATTACTATAATCGAATCTTTGACTAAAAACCCAGTTTTTACGTGGATGTCCATATCCATTCAAAACTTTATTCCCTCACTCACAGCTTTAAATATGGCATCCACATCGGCAACATAAAGCAGACGTAAAAATCAACAGAACAACAACCCAACACAATATCTATATCAAATGCTGTATCATCTATCATTCCACGATAGTGCCTTATTCTATACTACCCATCAAAAGTTTAGAGTCACTAGTGTAAATGTAGCCACTCACTTCAGTCAACT
>VKKT01012875.1:13646-25467 GCA_008038995.1 Haliotis laevigata
TTTCTCTCTGAATATAGTGTTATAGGGGATGAAGTCTATCAACTTCTCCACAAAAACTTCTCTACAGAATTCATTAAGCTTATACATGTGTTTCATTGAGACTCGAAAGGTGTGCATGTCATAGCTGCATAGATGTTTATTGAACTTGTTCGTGAATTTTGTTCAATTATTGATCTTTATATGTCTTATGAATGTCAGCGGGGGCATCGTGTCCCTGGACACAATTTTTTCTTGTTTTTCCTACATTCGACTATTGAAGTTTAAACAGACATCTCAAAGTTCTGGCCTGATGTTGATGTGGACTAGTAAAGTTGATACAAGAAGAAGTCACTATTGTAAACATATCAAGAAAGGCAAACAAAGTTCTATGGATAGTCAACTTCTTTATTGCAATGGTGCGATGTTTCGATGTAGGTACTAACACCGTTACCATGCTTGTGGTACAAAGAGTTGAAACAAGGAGAATATATACATAGCTGCATAGTGAGTATATACAATTCACAAAAGACTATGCAGCTATGTATATATTCTCCTTGTTTCAACTCTTTGTATCACTTGCTTGATTATGGTGTAAGTGCCTACTCCTAAACGTCACACCCATTGCAATAAAGACGTTGACTATCCATAGAACTTGGTTTTCCTTCTTCTTTACAATTTCTAAAATGCCTCTCATAGAAGATAAAAAAAAGTATAAAAAAATTTAATGTTGAATTTTTCTAAATATTAAATTGTATTATGTAAACTTTGCAGAACAGGTTCTATATTTTATAGACTGATTTGTGATGTCAGCACTTTTCCTGACAGACTGTATACGTTTTTATGACCCTAATAAGCGGATTAAATGATGACAGCTTGTGACATACAGTGATCAGTAGCCTGTCAATCAGCGCTGATAGGGAAGGTGTTCACTTCTCACACGTTTTCATGTACATTTCACCTGATGTATATGACAGTGCTAGACATCTCATCGGACTATCTGATGCTGCTAATTGGATTAATATGCTTATCTCATGTAGTTTATGGTCCTTCACTGGCAGTCACGGCCTCACCCTAAGAGACATTGCTTGTCAATTAGGCTTATCAAACAATGGGGGGTTGTTAGTGGTTAAAGAGTCAACTGTCTCACAAATCACCAGCCAAAGGTGCCTATATCATGTGATAACTCTCAACAGCTGATCAGGCCGAGTTTATTCCTGGGAAACGGTAGATGTGTTGTATGATGTGGCACTACATGTTTCGTAACTGTCTGTGTTGGATTTATGCAGTTAACAAGTGATACCTTGTCTGAAAGGATTTACATAATGTGTATCTGAGTCTGAATTGTACCTTTTTGTTTTTGTTTTTTATCATTTGGTTTGTTCTTTTACACTGCACTCAGAAACATTCCAGCTAAATGGTGGCTGTCTGTAAATAATCAAATCTGGGATCGACAGATCAGTGATTGACGTCATGAGCACTGATCTGCACAATGTCTATGCTCCAATGGAATACATCAACCAAGTTAGCTAACCTGACCAACTTTAGTCACCTCTTACAACAAGCATGTATTTCATTCATTTCTATCCCAGATCTTTACAGGTCGTGTTGTACTGTGTTTACTGACCTAGTGATAGGGTAATTGTCATCTCATAAATATACAGAGAAACAGAAAAAGCCTGTAATCTGTAGTGAGTGAGTTTAGTTTTACGCCTCTTTTAGCAATATTCCAGCAATATCATGGAAGGGGACACCAGAAATGGGCTTCACACATTGTACCCATGTGGGGAATCGAACCTTGGTCTTCGGTGTGATGAGCAAACGCTTTAACCACTACGCTACCCCACCGCCCCCTGTAATCTGGAAGACACTGACCTATGTAAATCGTCTGTATGTATATTAATCTGTATTAATGAATCATGCAAATAAAGTCATGCCCCTTTCACGATATATCAGTGTTTCCAGGTATTCATGTTTATTCAATATTTGGGCAATAATAATTCCACTGTTATTCTGTTCTACCTTTCATAGTGCCAACATTAATAGGTGATGAACCAACATTTCTTCTAAATTGTTACTTATTTACATAGACAAACTGGACAGATATTTAAATGTAAACAGAGCTGATGTTCTAAGTTTAACTAAAACTCTACAGGATCTCTTGGCCAATATACAAAGACACACTTAAAAAACTTAAAGATATTTGAGAACTGAACTCATTGAAATATAGGTTCATGAAAATGAACGGAAAAAATTAGTATACCTGTAAAGTAACAAAGCACCTTTATTTTTTATTTTGTAAACTTATACCAGCTCATCGGTAAAACAAGAACATGAACTTAGATTGGTCTGATATAATTGAAGTATCACATGTTGAGAATGAAATGTCATGAGTTTTTTAAATATCACATATTAAGAATGAAATGTCCTGAGTTTCTGTGTAAGGAATATGATTTATCAAAAATAAATTGAAAAATTAAGATTAAGTTTTATCAGTAATTTAAAAAATGTTTGAACTTTCTTTGAACAGAAATCATAAAGAAAACAGAATTTAAAACTGTACGTTGCCTTAGTTAAATATGTCTGGTAAGCATGACCACATTTCCTTAATGTGTAAATGTTTGATAACATTAATCTATGTCTACAGAATGTGGCACCATCTTGGCACATCAGCATAACATTTACTTTAAAATATCAACGAAATGATGCAAGCAGCCTGGTAAATGTTGTGTGTAAAATAGCCTCCATTTTTCTCCACCCACCCTCTACATGTTGCACAAGGCTGCAGCCTCTCCCTGTGTCTGCCCCAGTTACTGCCAGTATACACACATGGGGCTCTTCACTGTACCCCTATCACTAGAGAGGGGAGAGGTATGTCTGTATAATATCCAGCCAGATAAACAGCCTTTGTTTTGATAGCTGCAAGGCTATGGTTACTTTCCTATCATCATGGCTAATCACTGTTTTACACTTCAAACCAGTTACAGGTCGCCTTGGGTCATGTTATTTATGACCCTGGGGCACCTCGCTCTAGATATGTCTTGACCCTTGACACAGGGTGGTAAAAAGGGCTGCAAAGTTGTTTCAGTCCGCCACGGAAAGTAGCTACCAATTACCACATTTATCATAAGGTAATTGACATTCTGAAGGTGAGAAATTAGCATCTCATAAGTCAGCCTAATATCTTATGGTCATTTTGGGGGAGTTTTATTACCCCACGTGGTTATCTTCTCCAAGGTGCCTATCTCACTAAAAAGTAATCTCTGCTCGTAAATGAAATTCCCTCAGAATATCTCTGGATTAGATGGCCTGTTGACAGCTTGTCAAAACAGAATTGTTTGCCCCAAGCAGGGAAAAAATGTCATCAGTCTATGACAGGTTTTTGATGAAGAGAATGCTGGTTGTGTTGAAGGGGACATGGGTGGCGTGATGGCTTTTTAATGATATTGGTCACCTTAGGCTTCCCTGATTTCACTACTGTCGACCTAAATCATCCATTTCAGAAATAATATTTCTAAAAATATTCCAGAGCAAGAGTTCATCTTACATACTCATTTTCTTGGCTGAAAACGCTTATGAAACCTGGTATTTGATTTTTCATGAATTTAGCAAAGTTTGTGACTTTTTGTTTTTGATTTATAAAGTCACATTTTTTGTGTGACTTACACAGAAGTTTTTAATATCTTTTTTCTGATACAGAACAAAATGCTACATATACCTGATGTTGTATTTCTTCTTATTCTTCAGTGAAATATCGGCAGTTAAACAAGTGGTTGATGTTAGCCTGGCTTGCTGAAACCTGGAACTCAAATCCCAACATGGGTACAATGTGTGAAACCATATCTAGAGTATCCCTGTTGAGTATTCCTGTTGGGAGGGCCGGTGGGGTAGCCTAGTGGTTAAAGCATTTGCTCATCACTCCAAAGACCAAGGTTCGATTCCCCACNTGGGTACAATGTGTGAAGCCCATTTCTGGTGTCCCCCGCCATGATATTGCTGGAATATTACTAAAAGTGGCATAAAACCATACTCACTCACTCCTGTTGTCATATTACTGAAGATTCATTCCATTGACTGATATAGGGTATAGCTGTCTTAGATATTCACATATATAAATTATCTTTTTATCAAACCATGATCTTTTAACCCTTTTAGAGCATAAACTATTAACTTTTGATCAGAAAGTCATGGAAGCTTGTTATCATTAGATGGAAGCTGGTTATTTGCTATACAGAAGTGTGTCCCCTTGCAGTGGCAGGATCTACTGTTTGTGCATTCAAAACCAGTTTCACAATAATCATGGCTTATTGTCAGTATGTTACCTGGATATCTCAGTTTCATCAATGTAGTCATTATATATGATACATTTGTAGAGCACCTAATATCAACCTTAAAGATGCTCAGTGTCACTAAGGATAAATATGCGCAAAGTACATATATTGTTACCCCGTTTACCCACGCTGCATGTGAGGTGCTAGAAGATGAACAGTCATATGACCATCTTATCCCACCAGGTACCCATTGACTGCTAAGTGAATAGAGGCTATTTTGAACAAACTATCAAGTAATATGTGACATGAAGGGATTGATAATTCCATCATATACTATGGAACACCGATTGTTTTTTAGGAGTATACATTACTTTGACGCATTTTGAAGCACAGGAATCAGTAGCTTTAAACAAATAAACATATTTGATTGACCAAATATTCTAGGCCAGAAATGTTTGGCTCTGGCTTTGTACAATACATGTCAATAAGAAATGTGTATTTGCGTTCAGCTGAGAATTCCTGCACATGGAGGAACTTTAATATTGTCGGCATTCAGCCCAGCTCAATTGCAGTCGGAGAAATGGTCATGAAAGTATGTTGTGACATATAAAACATGCACATCCTAAATGTTTATCAAATTTGATAATATCAGGCAATACAGAACTACAATGTACAAGTTCATCTGTGACCATAAAAAACATGCAGGAAATAGACTCTCTGTATATACACAAATGTCCTTATATAATTTCATTGTATGTGTCTGTTTATTCAACAATTTTTAATTAATCAATGGTAAAAATAATTCAAAATTAATAAAATCAATATTATTTTTGATAATTAAGGCAATGAACAATAAAGATATTCACAATGAAATCCATGTGATTATGTGTCTAGAGCAGATGTGGCATGTTATATGTTGATTGCCCAACATTTTCCAGTGTTATTTTTGTTGTAAAATGTGGAAGAAAACCATTTCAAAATATTTGAAGAGTGTAAGAAACCAAGGCTGAAGCGTGCTGGTCCATTTCCTGTTTCCTTAAGTGAGAGAATAGTCTTGAGCTAACCCAACAAATTACCCCAAGTTAAAGTATTATCACCTATTGGTTCTAACGATCAAAAGCTTTGCAAGCGTTGTTGAGATTTACACCTTGGAATTTTAATAGACTTGTGACTGAGTTTGTTTTTTGAAAATCCCCTCTCATTGGGCTAACAAGGGAGAGATTAACACTGGTTGGGTTTTAGCTTTGTTTAATTAGGTGACAATCCGGACGCGAGCAGTCACATGTTTAGCAAATACACAGTTTCCTATTTGTAGAAGTCTCTGGTCAGTGTTCAGAGCGTGTTTTAGACATCGGAGGTAAAGAAACCCTCAAGACTGGGGTTGGTTGAGACTCTGAATCTCACACATCTGGTTTTTTTTGTGAATATGTTGTCTACAACTTTCTTCAAGCAATTGTAAAATTGCTGATTTGGTATTAACAGTGAACCCCATTCAGATTATGATTATTTTTCATGACAAAAATTCTCAAGCAAGTATGTCGCAACTGTTTTACATTTTTTCATAAATTTATAAACATCATTTTTTTCTTTTAAATTGTGATATTGTTGTTGTTTTTTTAAGTTCCAAAGTACTCACTTTAAGATTGAATAGATATAACCAAACAAATAAAGACATGAAGTATCCCGGTATGATGTATTTGAAGTAATGCTGAAAATAATTAATGATAACACCTCTTTGAAAAAGAAAAAAAAGAAAAGAAAATGAAAAAGATGCCATTAAATCATATACTGTTCAAACTGTATCTAGTATCCTGGAAAAGACAGCAAATGATGAGTGTGCAAAACCCATTACCGACCATATCAGATATCTATATCTCACTGTTAAAGTTGCTTGTTGCAATTAATTAGCAACCTTGTTAATAGCTGAATCATGTATCCCCCACACCTTGTTCCCATAGGAAATCAACATGACAGACATATACGTCAGTTTCCCAAAGAAAGGGGTGTAACTCTTTTGATGTCGCCATCACCATCTCCTGATTGTGTCATACTGTTCATAACGCCTTAATTGAACTTCAGTGCTCCATTAATGCTCCTAAATTGGAAATTTGGGCAGTCGTTTATATCGCTGTGCCTCTTTAGTTGCTAGACTCCCTTGTGACCGGTATCACATCGCAGAGCAAAGGTTTGTGCTCTTGTACGCAAGGTTAATTTAACAGTTCCCGAGTCGATGCACTTTGTAGAGGGGGTTAATTTAACACTTCTTTTCAACAGTGTTGAAGGGCATGTATCGCACTCGACAACTTGCAGTCTCAATTTTGAAAGATCATTTCCATACCTTAGATCGTGATTGTCTATGCGACAAGCCTCGTGCACTTGTCAGAAAATTGTCAGTGTTAGAAGACTCCCTATCAATGTCCTGGCCTAATTGCCAGATCCTTGTGGAATAAATTTGTTACCCGCCAATTGTGTTTTGGGGGCCCCCAAACCACCTTCACAAAAGATATTTGCAGCACTATCGTGGTGTATTTCAATGTTAAACGAGATAAAAAAAAGTCTGCATTTGTTTAACAATCTTGTTTCAATAACTTGAGTTGTGGTTGTTGAAATTCGTTCACAGACACTCTCAAGGACACACAAATGTTTCAAACTAAATCACTTCTGATATATGTAAGTAGTTACATGAAAATGTTGAAACACATTTTTGCCAGTGATAGTTTACTGTGATATCTTTTGCAGTACCAAAGCAAAACTCAGAAGGGAGATAACTCCACAAGGGAAAAAGTTTTCTGTGAGTGATATGTGTTCATTTGGAAAACAGCCAGGACGCCAACCCAGCGTTACACGGACTAACCTATCACGTAATATCTTGTGCAAATAAACAACCTTTTTGCTCATTTGGTCACAAGGAGGTATGAGATTGCAGCATTTGTCATTCTGAGGGCTGAGGATGCAACTGTCTAATTACCCAGCATGCCAAGAACCTGTGACCTTTCACCTCTCAGGGCAGGCCAACACTGAAGGGTACAATGTAAAATAAATGAGTGTTTCCTAACAAAGGGATAGGAGTCTCACAAATATTTGTTATGAAAGCTAGAATCTGTCATATTTATTTATCATGCTGAGACAAGATGTTTTGGAGGTGATAGGTTCATCTGTATTTCGAGGATGTATAAGCAAGCATATTATATTTTTGATGACTGGTGAATATATTTGTTTTCATTTGTTTTTGAATGTTAGAAAAGGGTTAAACATGCACTCACATAGATGCTGGTTTATAACTCGAGTATTCCATTAATGTTCAAATTTATTATAACTGCACTGTTTCTAAAATCAACATGCAGATGGATTTTTACAATATGACATGGCTGAAACCTTTTCATAAACTTATTTGTTTTAAATACTTGTGAAAGAATGTTCATCTTTTATTACATCTTTTTAAAAAAAAATTAACCATCATAAGAAAAAATGGATGCCATTTATTTTTTTAAATGTCTCCTTCAGAAATTTTCTCTGTAAGATTGATGCTTTTATTTCTTACAACATTGAGGCTGTATTTGTGTTTCACATCATTTGTCTGCTGCAGATAAGAGGTTAACTCCCTTTTTATAACTAATAAGCACTTATATGTATTTATGTGTGTAATTTCTCAGATAAATCAACTCTTGGAGTTGATGAGCTGAGAGATTGTCAAAGACAATAAAACCACAGCATGAACATCAAAAGTAATTTTGCCATGAAACGGACCACATCTTAACATTTCATTATGTATATTTATATCCAAATAAACAATCACTTAAAGAATACTTTCCCAGATAAGAGATATCAGAATGATAAATATTTCATCAGTATGCAAGGAGATATGTTTAAGGATAAAAGAAAATTAGACAAACATTGTAATCTTTACAAGACCTTTGACCAAGCGTTGAACAACCCTAACCAATAAATGGAACAAGGGCTCAAGTTATGGCTTATTTGTCTGCTGCGATTCCATCTTATGTGTGTTTTGATATATATGTGATGAAATATACGCTAATCATATTCTCATATGGAAAGACTTGGCGCTAGGAACCAGCTGATAGGCATTTACCATTACAAAATGGCTGCCTCACTTTTGAACTCATATCTAGTTTCCTCAGCCTTTGGGCAACTAGGAAAACCTTGGAATGAAAGAGAGTTTTGCTTATGAAAAAAGGGGAGAAAAACACACCCGGCATGTCAAGTTTCAAGCATGGGCTTTGTTGTCCACTGATTAATTTTGGATTTCAATTCTTTTGAAATTGTCATGTTGGATCGTCCTAGGATGTTCAACAGATGTGGGAGAATATGTAACAAACATCACATAACATTTCCGCTTTTATTGTTCTGATGTTTTGTGAAAACTGTTTACAGAAAAATACACCCTGAGAGTTGCCTTTATAATTGCATTGTAACAAAATATGTATGGATATATTAATATTTATATTTTGCATAACAAACATGCTCGCTTTAAAACTTGCAGCTTATAAACATTACAAATATACATGTGGAGGCATATAGAGACATTTTGAATAGACTTATGAAATACACAGAAATAGATAAATGTTATGAAATGGTGATGATACCTCTTTATTCTCATAAA
This sequence comes from Haliotis laevigata, assembly GCA_008038995.1. Taxonomy (NCBI): domain Eukaryota; kingdom Metazoa; phylum Mollusca; class Gastropoda; order Lepetellida; family Haliotidae; genus Haliotis; species Haliotis laevigata. The sequence continues at coordinate 22,515 of VKKT01012875.1, forward strand.
TTGTTTTTGTCAGAATAGAATTAAAGCCTTCATCCGATGCTTAAAATATTAATCATTTCTTTCTGGCAATTGTTGACGAGTGCTTGACTTGAAAACCTTAAGTCACACGCCATAGCCTATTTCCATTCGCACACCAAAAGGTCGTCAAATAGATATCACCATCATTAAGACTACCATATCATTAAGAGGCACTCGAGATCATCTGGATAGAGAATATTCTTTGCGTCACTAGCTTATTCTCTGACATGCATATTTCATAAATCATATTTCGTCACACGAGGAATACCCATCATAAGCATAGAAACTGCTCAACGACAACGGGTGTTTTTTTTGTGATCTAAAATAAGCCTGTGCTCTGAAAAAAACTGACGAGGATTATTCCATCTCATGTACGAACATAAACTTAACCCTTATATATGTGGATCATTATTTGGAGTACCTCATAATGGCGTAATCTTTGAAATCGGTAATATATTATTAACTCAGTAGGTTAAGTCATCATAAAGATGTCGAAAGACATTTGAGTGTTTATATCCAAATATACAAGCAGGATAGGAAGGATGTCTAAGAGGCCTCAAAGCCAGGCTTTGAAAGTAACCATGTTGAGATGGTAATATATGTCTGTATGCGATATGACATTTTCCCCCATTAAAAAAACGTTGAGATAAAAATATCATCAAAGGCGACTAATGATGACCATTAGGAGAGAGTCGTTGCTTTTTGGCTGCTTCTTTGATATTTATGGGACTCGGCCTGATAATTACGTCGTTAAAAACTAGTGTTCAAAGTCATATGATGATAGATGAACAAGGAATTGAAGCATCAGAGTGGAAATACACAACTGAAATGAGCACAAACTTTGAAATCTGAGAACTGTAATTACATTTGGGGGGTTTGTGACAGAAAAATTTAAATTTTTTCCCATATATGTTCATAGAGCTGTAGATATTTTTTGGCACTTGAGGGAAAAAAAAGAATGTTACCATTCATCAAATAAGGTTTAGTTAGTTTGTTAATGAAGGCTTCTGTGAAAAAGAGATGTTGAGAAAAGATTCTGTTGACAATCCCACGTTTTGAAGGATAGGAATAGTGATGGATATTATTTTGAAATTATCATAATCGTGAAGTGAAATGTATCCTCAATGTCAGATCATCAGATTGGTATTAAGAATGTTAGACTGTTTCAGAATTTGTGACACACGACTTTACATCTCATTATTTTCAGAAATTGCTAAATGTAAGCATAAACTCAGTATCATCAAATGTAAGTTAAGCCCACTCTATCTATTTCAAAGATCCATGTTAGATTAATCTTCAGCAAAAAATGCTAGTAGTAAGAGGCGACTAACCGGATTGGGTGGTCAGGCTCGCTGACTTTTTTGACACGTGTCATTGTAACCCAATTACGTAGATCGATGCTCATGATGTTAATCACTGGATTGTCTGGTCCTGACTCAATTATTTACAGACTACCATATAGCTGGAATATTGCTGAGTGCGGTTTTAAACATCAAACCAACTGACTTATTAATTGATTACCAGACCATTTGATTGAGATCTATAATAGATGTGTATTGCAGTATAAGTCTTGTTTATGTCACTGATCAATGTAATAATGGTTGGTAGTTGGGGATCCCACACACTGACAAACAAATCTGACAACTATTGCTTCCAGACACCAGTCTTCCTGAAACATACATAGATGAAGGTGTAATAAGCAAGTTTCTGTTTCCATCAGTCATCATCAATATGAGATGTGGAGAAACATATGTGTTGATATATACATGGGGTTTGTTTGTGTTTACCCTCCCTACGGCAGCCATAGATAGTTGTCGAGCCTGGTCACTCACAGTGTAGTGCGTAGTTTGTACCACAAGTGTTTACCTGTAGGTGGCAATAGTACCACTTGACCTTTAACACACGGCAAAAGACTTCTTTTTTTCGCAGGTCAGACAACCTAATCTGTGTAACATGCTTGGTTTATGATCCGAGGAGAGGGTCAAGCATCTACAATGTGTTCGCCTTTTCAGTCTGGTGGAGGCTGTGTATCAAGGCTGTCAATACTCCAAGGCTGTAATCACAAGGGTATCATTCTCAGATTGAAAGCAGCAATTTAGTCACACAAAACGACATACACAGTTGAGCAGTGTTCAGTCAGACTTGCTGGGCCTAGAGATACGTTTGAAATAAATTAGATGTACTGAGTTTGACATAACTAAGGTTCAACAAAATTGTTCTTCTTGTTCTTTTGAAAATCAGTTTACTGTGAGATGCTGTAAGTGTTTTTCTTGTTCAAGATTTGAAATGTACAGTCATGACTGTATTACACCTACAACTATCCTTTCAAATCTTAATGAATGGGGCGGTTGGGTAGCCTAGTGGTTAAAGTGTTCGCTTGTCAGGCTGAAGACCCAGATTCGATTCTTCACATGGGTACATTTCTGGTGTCCCCCACTGTGATATTGCTAAAAGTTGTGTAAAACCAAACTCGCTCTCACTTACATAATGAATAAGGTTATAAGGAGGGAGGGTACTCAGTTTGAAAAACAACATTGAATTGATCATAGTTCAGCACAACATGTACTGAAGTAATAAACTTGTAATACCTGTGTATCTCTTCATCATAGCAAACCCATTTTGTGAATGTCTAGTATACCATAGTGTATAAGTTATGAATAGCTGTCTGTGTCATGTCTGCATTTTATTTAAATAATCATCTCCAGCAGAGTTGAAAAAATGAAGGTCTAAGCCAAATGATCTCATGAAAATTTATAACAATTTGCCTAGCTATTCTAAGGAGTACCTCGTCATACCATACTCGATCAATGTTCATGCTTCCTTGAAAAGCCTTGTTAGTGTCAACCTCAAGTGTTTAAAATCACCATAAAATAGCTCAAAATACATGAATATTAACAAAAGTACATACACTGAGGGAAACAAATAATGGAACACC
>VKKT01012901.1:8504-25598 GCA_008038995.1 Haliotis laevigata
TTATTACAATTTACGTAAATATTTATTACATTTTACCGCAACGAAAATTATTACAATTTACATCAATTTTTATTACAATTTGCGTATTACAATTTACGTCAATTTGTATTACAATTTATGTTTTTATTACAATTTACGTCAAGTTTATTACAATTTGCTGCAAGTATTACAATTTGCGTTTTTGTTACAATTTACGTCGTAACATCCTTCATATGAACAGAATAATGAAGTTAGAATCCATGTCAACTCTTATCTTTAACAACCAGCATTACAAAGTATTACATTATCATACGGACTTTATTGATCATGATCAATAGCTGTATAAGATAGTAGAAAACACACCACTCCCATCGTCGATATGACATACAATTTGAGTATAACAATATTATTCCCACACAATGAGACAATCTTTTGAAAGTTATAACGAGATGTACTCTTTAGAGACGCGTCAACGAGTAAAGAGTAATATTTGAGTTAAAAGGTATTGATTGAGAACCCGTTTTCCGGCTTCACTGATCGGGATAATGGCGACGCATACGAAAACCTCAATAGTACATTGTCTGTAGTGTGAAGTTAGTCCATTAGAATGTGTTTTGTAATTAACATTAGCATTGAAATCGTATGAGACGTCACCATTTAATCTTTAAAATCCATTTGTCCAGGAACTCTTCGCTTTATCATCTGTTTCTTTCAAAGGATTTTTGCAAAATTCAGCATGCTACTGTCATGGATATATGTACTAAGCCGGAAAAGGCTGGGAAGGCACGTTGTATTTTTTAATAGCTTTTCAAGTTTGATAGAGACTGGTTGGGAAAAAGTGGGTAAATAGTCTCTGCACATCGTTGCCTTCGTTGATGAAATAGGTTCTCTCAACTTGTCTTTGGGAATTGTGTAGCATGCCGCGCGATATGAACGAACGTTTAGACCAAAACCATAGTTTTGATCACATTAAATCAAATGTTAATGTTCTATATTAAAGAATTCCACATTTTCTCAAGCAAATATAATTGAAAAGTTGGTAGATAGCTTAAAAGGTACACCGGTTCCAACACAAAGAGTTCTCGTAGTCTCTCGAGTAAAATGAGCCATAAATTAAAACAGCATATTTCTACCACTTGTGACGTAATGCTTCTCTATAACATTTGGCTTAAACACGCTTGTGGCTTCTGGGATGGTAAATAGCATATATTAGAAATAAACATTGACGAGCTAGATATATAGTGATGAATAATGATATCGATTAAATTGATTGATTTCTTAAGGTGCTCACTGGCACTATTCTAAAGTTAAAACCAAAATTATAAGTTAGTCACCATCCTTAAATATAAAACCCTTATAAGTTCTATCGTCGAATATCTGTCCTTATCCCCTGGTACAAACGGTACCTACACACTGAAAGTTGCCATGTAATACAGTACATCAAAAGGTCAGTGGTTAGTCAGTCCTTCAGTGACAACAGTCAATATATACTGACACACTTTGAAAACGCAAAGAAGGTAGTTTTTTTACATGTAACAAAGATACATGAAATAGAGAACGTTTGAAAATGCAAGAAATAAATGGCGTATGTTGGGTCTGTTGATCCATTCTCGAAGAAGACAAGATCACGAAAACACATCTTCCCATCTTAGGAACAGTAGAGCGTGTACTTGGGCTGCTCGAGGCATGGACTTTGCCATTGCCAGTCTGTCCAACCTTTGACCTGGACAACTTCCGTTTACAACAGTCAGGCAAAACCGACAGATTTGACCTGAACACCTCCGATATCAGTTCAACACAGCAAAGGAAACAGCGGCAAACACAGTTGGTGAACATTGCAGCCATCATATCACCTCATTGCAGTCAATCGACGGCTGGGGCAAGCTGGAATACGTTGCCAACGTTCAGTGTTCAGTGTCAGGCTCGACATCAATGGCATGGGCAAAAACAAGGCTTTTCTTCAATGGATTTGTGTTTTGTGATGAGCTGTGTTATTGCATTTCAGTTTGGATAGCGGAAAACGTGTGTATCAGCGATGTCATGGACGTTTCCCAATGTATGTGTGTGACAGTGATATCTATTTGGCGGTGGCAATATTATAGTTTAAGGAACAGTAAACTCACTTGTAAACCATAGTAATCTCTACAATCGACTCGTTCTCCCTCTCCTTCCCTTTCACTTCACACATTGAACAAATTCTATTACTAGATAGCCAAAATTGAATGAACATTTATCATGACCATATCTCAATTTCGATTTCATGTCACAAAAAGATTTATAGATGTAACGTAGTACTTATTTGTAAAATTATCAGGATTTCTAAAATTAAAATTAGTGATAACAAGTATTACCATAAATTCACATGTCCGATATGTTATTCTATGTGTGACAACAACACAAATATAAGTTCCTCTTACTTTCATATCTGACATCCGGGTGTAATACCTTTATCAATATTAAATCTCCTCTTGTCCACTATCGTACAATTCAAAGACAAAAAAACTCAGTCGTTTATCTCCGTAATCTTTCGAACAATTTCGTCATCGTTAATGTTTGATATCTTCCTTAATTGCGTTCTGTTATTTGCTGCTATGATGGATTTTAAGAGTCTTGCCGATACCATATTTGGTCAGGTGAGACATATTAGGCTCTATAAAGCGTGTTTTAGAATGTGGTGGTTAGTTCTGATGTAACCAAGACTGCATGTTTAAACTCAACGTGTAGAAGCCATTTATACACAGAACAAATCACAAAGAAACACTCACATACCATCAGCATGCTGGAATCTGATAATCATTCTCCATAGAAACTACTGACCTGAGTGCTGAGAACTAGAGCTCTCTCCTCAGAACCAGATGCTTATGACTTTACATGGCCAGAGATGTCGAAAGCTGCTGTCTGACGTGGGAACGCTCTATATTAGGAACGCATGGCCCCAATGTTAGACCTACTGTTGTCTCAATAACTGCTAAACAACTTGCTACGGATTTCACTGTATAGTGAAAAGGGACAAACTGATGGGAAGATGTACTTGTTCAAAGCCATGTCTTCACCAAGTTCACTTAAGCTTTCCAAACCAGTGCAACCTAGTCCTAACGACATACTGTTTGGATTGAGGGAGTCTAAAAGTACGTATACAGTGCTCACAAACAGTTATATGCACAATGCCTACCCAGATGATCGAAAACGTATTTGGTGTATTGTGTTTAGTGTCGCATCAGGCAAAGAAGCTGGAGATGATATACTTGGTGGAAATGGACGACATGATAATTCACAATTTTTGCTGCATTTCCTATTTGTGATTTGTTAAATGCAGGAATTAAATATTTAAATGTTTCGTAAAATAAGCCGGAATTATGAACTATCTGTACACACTTGTTCTTCCAGATTTACCCGACATTCGGTAAACACAAACGTAAGAACTTAAGTGAATATTAGGGTCATGCCTATTATTGAACAAGGAATGGAACAACAAAGTATGAGGTAAAGCATGCGGTGATGATAATGTATGCATTCTAAAGGGTAGTAGTTGCTGGTTGCTGGGCACCTAATTTAGAGCCGGAAGTCTTTACGTCCAGCCACCATCAGACAAAATGTCATCCAAACAGATCCCGGAAAAGCAGTGTATTTAGTGAAGGCAGTGTGTTTTGGGGGTTCTCTATATATGGTTCAAGCAACTATTTGCTTTTCAGAGTGTGAGAGTGTTTATCAGCGTCGCATCGGCATTATTTCAGCCATATAGCAACGATCTTTTTTAGAGGTCAGAGAGTAAATAATGTATAACCAGGCCTATGTTCTACTGTATGAACATTATGTGTACCCAACCCCTACCCATACACAACCAGCTCCACTACACGGGACACTGCCGCCACCAGCTCCACTACACGGGACACTGCCGCCACCAGCTCCACTACACGGGACACTACCGCCACAACCTCAAGTACATGGGACACTACCACTACCACCACCTGGGACGCCTCCTCCACCATCACGACTACATGGGACACCACCATCATCATCTGGGACACCACCATCATCCTCATTCTGCCAATGTAGGCGTCGAACTCTCATCATCTGAAGTTGCCTTTCCTCATGGAGTGTATATCTTGAACTGGAGGATGTCAGGCTGGAACTCCGAGATAGTCCAAAAGATGCTGGATAGGGTTCATATCGGGCTTCTAATTGGACATGGTAATGTTTGTTCTGCAAATGTGTAACAGCTACTCGACAACTGTGGGGTCTGGCGTTACATCCATGAATATCCTGGCAATCTATCTCATTCAGTCACCTCTTGCAAGAGGCATAGGTTGGTGGAGATCCGTTCTGTCCAGAAGGACCTGCTGGGCTCAGCGTAGTATAGCTTGGTTTACAAAACCACAACCATTTGTGCAGCTGGTACTATCAACCAGAATTCATCACTCGTGTGTCCTAAGATATATGCCCACAATGAAAGTATTCACATTACCATTTAGGATTATTGAAATACAAACAACTGTCATCTGTCATGATGAGCACTTTCAAAAGATTATTGAGTCTTCATAAAGGGATTTGCAAAACCTTAGTTTTTATCTGCCTATACTTTTGATTCAAAGACAATTGTTCAAACAATATTCCAACTTGATCTGTTTTCTGTGATTACTAAGGACGTATTGTGTCAGAACGTAATATCCCATTAACGTGAGGTATAATGATTATCCGATTTCTAGTTTCCTGGTGGATATAATGACCTTCTATCGGACATACCATCAATGTCTACAAATTGCTCTCACGAAGTCCATCACGTTTCTGTCGCATCTGTTTTACTACTCGCCGTCTTCCGGTGCTGTTAGCATTACTAAGTATACAAGACTTAATAGATAACAATTTCTTTATCTTATGGACATAGTGACGTTTCGCTATTGATCCTTATACCGTTGTCAAGCAAACTTATATATAGTAAGGGATAAGAGGAACAGGAAGAAGATTTCTAAGTGCCCCTGAATATGTTGGTTGGTTGGTTTGTTGTTTAACCCGCACTCAGCAATATTCCAGCCATATGGCGGCGGTCTCTTGAATATGTAATAGCCTCTACTGTGTCTGAAAAAATCAATATTTTAAAGATGCCATGTATAAGTGAAGTGCAATCCTTGTAAATATTTGCAAAGTATACCCAATACTCACCAATACAATCATTTTATACACTATGCACCTTAAATCAACGCTTACAGATACCAATCCATTTAATGATTTCCAATCCATTTTAAATTCGTATTTGAACATTGTATCATGATATTTAGGTGATGACTGACCACAAATTTCACACGTTGTATACAAGATCTAAACCTTCACATTTCGTCGTTTTCGCCGTACTGAATTGAATGCATAGAGCCTAATAGGCGATAATACGACAGTGAATCGACTACGTGTACAATGGAAAGATTTAAAAATGCGATATTCAAACAGCTAATGAAAGACAGATTGTTAAACGTCAACAAAACGACCAATCACGACCTGAAGGGATCATCTGATCCAAACGTTTTGCAATGTAAGCAATGGTGGTCATCCCTGATGTATCATGGGAACACATATGGCAGGACATAACAGTAAATATACCATAGTTTATGGGAAAACATACACTGTCAATACCCCAGCGTCAACGTTACCGATACATGTGAAGGCTATACCGGTTAAATGTCTCTAAGTGTAATAGCATCAAGTACAGTTCCCATCTCGCATATGACATGCGCTGTCAGTTTGGACCATCAGGATCAGCAAACCTTGAGGATTAGTGAAGGAGGAGGATTTGAAAAGGATTGCTCCATTAATTCGAATGTTCAGAGAATATGATACACAAGTTTTCAAACATTGTTTATGCTTTATGTATGCGTTATTATGTTTGTACACAACCGTCTTGTAGCCGTGTCATTCATCAGTTGAAACTAAATCCAAAGACGAATAAGAAGTAGTTCGATGTATTAATCATGAGCATTAAAGACAGACCAATAGTGTTACGAATATCAGAGACAGTGTTATTCGACCATAACTATTTTAGGTTCATTTGAATATGTTTCATCTTCTAGTTCCATTCAAAGCATTATGTTATTCATACTGAAAACTGAGAAGTCACATGTGAATAATTTAAACTGTGATCAGTTTCACGGCCAAGAATATTCATCTGGTTGCCAAGGAGATAATCAGCATTGCCTAGACACATAAATGCCACAAATGGAAAACTTTTATTAACAGCTGGAAGATAAAACAGCAATCGAATACGTTGCAGGGCTTTTAACATCAAAAGCTACAGTTCTTTGATGTTACTATACTATATCGTCATTGTGGGACTTGCAATAGGTTTGGAATATATTTCCAATTATTTGGAATAGATGTCTTAGCGGCATGTTCGTCAATATCGAACAAACAATGTTTTACCCATGCGCCATCAAAGCATCCGGACATCATTGTCGATACAGGAAGAAACATAAATGATGCACATTCCGGCATCGAATAAATAGCTATGGGCAGAAAGTCAAGCATATGCTGTAATGAGACGAGTGTGTTGTAAACTGACAACTTACTGACTGCCGCAACAGTTTGAAAGACACTGTAGGTTATATAACCTAAATATACCAAGATAGATAACAGCAAGGTGTTTTAAGGTACATGTATCTTTCATATCGCAATTGAGTGTCTAATTGAGACACAAGCATGTAACTCTACATTGTTGTATGCCACGGCACATTTGATTGTCAAAATGATATTAATGAGACACACGCATGTGGCGTGACATTGTCATATGGCAGAGCACAATTAATTGTCAAAATGATCATGAGTCGCACGCATGTGGCGTTACATATTGTTGTATGCCAGGGCACATTTGATTGTCAAAATGATAATGAGACACACGCATGTGGTGTTACATATTGTTGTATGCCAGGGCACATTTGATTGTCAATTGTCAAAGTGATCATGAGACGCATGCATGTGGTGCAACACTGTTGTATGGAGGAGCATTTTTCTGTAATAATATAATTGCACTTCCTTTTGTTATTTATGTCAGTAACGATTCACCGAAATTTATAACAATTATTAATGGTTTGGAAAACGCCAGAATGTATCACTATCTGATGTCAGCAGCAGTGAGGAAGTTGCTATGTTTAGATGCTTGGGTGGTTACGTGTGGTCAGGAATCTCCCAGAACAGCCATATACATGTACTAATCCAGCACTGTATGACACTTTGGACGGTTTTAAGACTACATACTCGGACATACGTAGCCTCTAAAGTCTCACATTATGTCACGATCAGCGTGTGAACACCCTTATTTTCAACCCTAGACACCATCTGTGAGGCCTATTTCGAAAGTTTGACCATTGCCGATACAACGTTATTAACATTATCACTGACTTGATTGTTATTATCAGTGTTATTTTATTTTATATTGCCATTATAAATGTACTGGTGTTATGTTTTTAGCGCCACTCTGTTTTGTACTCCATTGCTTCGCAGTCATTTATATTGATTTGAGCACTTGGTTGCTTCTATACAGCTGTTTAATGCATATCCTGCGTTTGTTGTTGGTTGGTTTCACACTGATGTCTTCTGCGTCTAGATATCTGGGTTTACCATCTGCTGGAAATCGACACTGAAAAACATCTTTAGACGTGCCGTTAGCTTGGCACTCACTCCACGGGGATTCATGCATCCAACCCCTTTTAATAAAACATACTGACTACATGCACAACGCGATGGTTACACAGTATAAATACCATAAACACAGCGTTACCTTACCAAAATAAACAATACAAGGCTATTAGAGCTTTCAAAATAATGCTTAGGTCTACGGGTACAAAACGTCGGTCATTTCTTCTTTGATAATGTAAAAGTTACTCCATCGAACTCAATTAAAGGTGAAAGTCACTTGTGGTTTCTTTAAACTACTTTGTTATACCTCGAACGATGTAATACATTTCCTTTAGTACGCGTGGCTTCGTGTTTTCACCCACAGCTATACGAAAACCAATCAAAACGTAGAATAAAATAGATCATCAAATGGAGAGGTGTCAGGATGTATGCCAATCTTGGAACTTACAGTCTTGAAAAGGGTTGAGAATATCCGAAATAAGATGATTAATAGAGGAAGTCCTCCGGTATGTAATGAAACCCTTAGACAAGAATCACAAAGACTTCACTGGGTGAAAAAGCGCGGAATTCCCTCACCATTGATGAAAGATGCACAAAAAAGAAAGACGTTTACACTGGTGTAGGGCTCACGAAAATCAAGATTGGGATCATGTTTTCTTTTCTGATGAAAGTTCTGTCTGGCTTTTTCCGATCTATGACAATTTGGACAAAAGATAGTATTACCGTGAAACCTATCTACCAACACTCAAAACATAGCCCGTAATTTCAAATGTGGGGTGGGATATCATGACGATATTATAAAGATAATTGGATTTTCCAGCATGATAACGACCCGAAACACACTGCGGGCTACTCAAAACAGTGGTTGTCGGACGAAAATGTTCAAGTTTTAGACTGGCCCAGCTACAGCCCAGATCTTAACCCTATTGATAATGTGTGGGGACTAATGAAGGACAGAATAAACTACAAAAAAAGACTTAGAAATATTGAGGATTGAGTAGAAAGAAGTGGTCGAATATTGGGATCCGCTGACACACGATTCCCTACAAACTTTGATCGGTAGGCGCATTCAGTTGTGTATTGCAGGGCAAGGAGGCCTCACAAAGTACTGAAAAGACACTCAGAATGTAAGAGAATCATGTCGCAACATATTCATTGAGGTAAAACGTCTATATTCCATATAAATGTATTAGATGTTTGCCGAAAGAGATTTCTCACTAATTTCCGGGAATACTACAGTGTTGTTGTGTAACAACAAACAGATCGATATAACGCCATCATAAGATGTGTGTCTGTTTGTCAGTCACAGTGCAAACCCGTTGCTAAACAGTTACATGAAATGACGTCAAACATGACGATACATTTGGTGGTTGAATTGGGTCTCCTTGGGTCAGCAGTATTCCAGCTATATGGCGGCGGCTTGTATACAATCGAGTCTGGACCAGACAATCCAGTGATCAACAGCATGAGCAAGGTTCTACGTAACTGTGATAACATGACATGTATCAACCAAGTCAGCAAGTCTGTCCACCCGATCCTGTCAGTCGCCTCTTACGACATGTATGGGTTGCTGAAGACCAATTCTATCCCGGTACTTCACGGGTTTGACAAGATAATCGTGACAGGATAGATTTCCCAAGTTCTTCATGAACCTGTAACTATCATATGCGTGAGTCATCAAAGATACGTTTGTCGATCATCAAAGGTGATTATGGTCGGATCTGTAGTTTGGATTTGCAGCTTTGATTGCTCAGACTCTAACTTGTCGGTCTACACTGATCGAATCCATAGTTTGGATTTGCATTTCTTCATTCCGTTTTGTATGAAGATGTTCTTGAACGGGCATACAATGAAACTATCTGTCTTTCCGTTTTGTAAAGGATTGGTTCAAGATTGAAGTGTCAAGATGACACAAACGATGCTTCCGATCGGTATTTAGTAGAGTTGGGGGATTCCCAGCGTTTCACCCAGAAACGCCGTACAAGAATACATATTGTAGAAAACATATGGACGCCATTGTGTGTTTCTCAAAGTTATGAACGTCAGTTCGTCGAATGGAAACGGATTTTATCGTGTAAATCACTATCGTCATCCTTTGCGTGACAACACCAGACGTAATCTTGTGGTGTTCAGTGTGTTTCTAGTTTATCAACTGCCTGTCGGTAATGAAATCAGTAATTTGACAGCTTTTAGTCGGGTGATTATGTACTTCTGCAATCTATCAAACAACGATCTATGTCCCTGGTAACGGCTGATAAATATTGACAAGTAAACGACAGTTCTTTGTCGTATTCGACACACGTTTTCATTGCCCGAGAAGAATGTGTTTTGTGAGAGGTATACATGCCGCACCAAGTCAATCCTTGAAACTTCCAAGGTCAGTCCTCACAGATGTTAATTCCCCTCAGGTCTCACCCACAATTCATTGGCTACCCCACAACAACGTCATCTCAAGACACCGGGACCATACTGCAACGGCATCATCTACATGATTCCTTGGTCATACTACATCGATATCATCACACGTACCCACACGCGCGCGCACACACACACGCACATACATACATGCAAACATACATGGAACGTACTAGCTATTCAATGTGTCCCGTGTTCCTACATTGAAAACAGCGTGTTAGACGTGGAACAGAACTATGAAATATTGATTGTACAAATGACATATTATTCTTTTCGCCTCATTATCGTCACAGCACATTATCAGGCAATGTATAACGAATGCCATTGGGTATCGAACATCATTACTTTAATCAGATCGATCGGATCAGTTTCCGAAACATTGTTAATTGTACGATATTACGCTAAATTACGAACATTCTGAATCAGTAATCAAGTAAATCCGATCACGCACACACCACATATAACAGCTATGACGTGACAATAATACTATCCCAATGAGGACGACGGCAATTGTTAGATATTCAATTCTTGTATTGTCAATCCAGTCCGTTCTCGCGGAAGTAAAGGGACATTAGCGAAAATTTACATCTTTATGAATACAATGGTCTTGGATACGATACCATGGTGATGCTGCTTGTGGCCCCCACGATAAAATGGATTTGTCGTCAGGCTCGATGCTCATAATATCGATCACTGGGTTATCTGTCCTAGATTTGCCGTAATACAGCTAAGGTTTACTAATGGTAGCGGTGAAATACAAATAAAACAAATCTTAGAAAGATCATGCTTACCTCTGGTAGCTTGGAATGGGAAAAAAAACTAATAATACCTTCGTTTTTTTCATTCTGAACTACAGAAATGTATATAACACATAGGCATACATATGCAAATAGCAGAATTTCCAAGGTCAGAACGATCTGGACAAACGGGCCCTTAATGGAATGTATATATTTATATCAATAATATGGTTAACAGACGCTGGTCAATATCAAACATATTCCTGAAAAATATGAATAATTTCAAGTGTAATAATATCGATTATACCTCTTTAACCTTTGCAAACTATTAGGAGCAATTTGTGTTGTCGATATTAGGATGATATGTTCTATCTTGATCAGCCATTACCCTATGCAGTATTAATAATCGCCTGGGTCATATTGATATCCTTCCGATTACAACCTGTAGATTCACGGTTTCATAATTCTAGTACTGCTTTAATCACACTTGAGTTGAAGTTTCTTTGGTGTGTTTTTTCTTCAGAATTCTCTGTACAGAACCGTAACCTAAATTCGTGTTCCACTCATTTACGAGTGGAACAAAATTCCGCAAGCGAATTTGTATATTTCTTTAAATACGTTTTATCATTGGAATACAAGTAGCTTCGGGAACGAGAATTATCTCCACTCTGTTATGCAAAAACATAAAACAACAGTAAGTTTACCTTGATGAAATGAAAGGCAAGTGTTTCTACAAATGCTTAGACTGGGATAATGCCATGTACCCGTTTCAGCCTGAACCCAAAACGTAGAGTATACCACGAGAAGTGAGAATACCATGCCGAGGCGTGGCTCCGCGTGGATCTCAAGTGACAGGGTTGTATCGATTATGGGGATTATAAGCAGCAGGAACCAACACTTGCTGGAAATCATTACTCTCCTTAGCTGTCACTCACGCTCACGTTGGGGCTAAGATTCTTGGTGAGATAACCATGTCACACCAGGTTCTGAAGTTGTCTGTCGTCATTGTCGTAGTTTCCTATATTGTATACGGTAAGTAAAGTAACTCTTTACATATTTGTTCCAAGATGATGTACATATTCACATAGTTCATATGGCGACGTAAGTCTCATTTATCACGGATTAACAAATGTTCTGCAAACAAGGTTTAAGTGGAATTAAAACGCTTCACGATCAAGACATGTTTAGATAATTATTCAGTTATAACTAAATAAGAAAAAGAATAGTATGAGGCTAAGCGTAGGACATGTCCTCAAACAGAAAGCAACAATACCCGAGCAAACAATGGTATTTCAGATTCAATGCCAGCGAGTGCTTATGGCTGTGATACTATTTTGGGCATATTAATTCGAACGCGTATGATATTCACAAGATATTTACAATAGAGCAGTATCCCTGTAATAGCAGTGGGGATGTCTGATTGTTTTGTGTCTGGGGTCGGGGTTGTTGTTGGTGATATTTGGAAGCATTCATGTGTTTATAAGCATATAAAGTAGCACTAGTGTGAGAATTCAGGCGATGTATACACCTTAACATCCATCAGCGTGTGACTGACATGCATAATCAGAATATTACTCCCAATACATCTTGTACACGGAAGGACGTTGAATTTTTCGATTTCAATAAAACTATCACGAATGCTCAATTTGCTCTTATACAACACCTAAATATTGGAGGTGAAACATATGTTCTCTTTATAGAGCTTTCTTTAAGCAATTTGATGCTCAAAAATTTTATTAGAAACCGACAACGATGACAATACACTTGATGACGTCATGCTTCCATGGAAGCTGATATACTTGCCTTGTTAGCAGAATGTGAACAATGTACTTATAATTATAACTTTCACAATTCTTGTCATTATTGATCAAACGTAATATTTAATTGAACCTCATATACATTTAGCCTAGACTGCTGGCGTGTTTGTTTCAAATTTAAGTGTGAGAAATGGAAATAATTTTAATATAGAAAGGTATTCAATCGATGTGAGGAGACCGAAATATTTCAAGGATGTATTCCCTTTAAAAACGTTTTCTAACCACTCAGATTGCAGGACACTCTCCTGTTCATGTATTGTTTCATTCACAGAAACTAGACATATCGAATACTATACATGTATTTTAAATGTCTTTTGAGTGTTTTGTCAAAACAATATTATGCTTGTTACTATAACATTATCTTGCCCACAGGATCTACACCAGTAGGCGACCATAAAGGAAAACAGTTTCTTCTGTCCTTTTTGAAAAATGGCTATGGAAACGGAAAACCATACATAGTAATTATGACAGAAACGAAGGCAGAGGTGACAGTCAGAAACCACCTAGAAGGTAAAGCCATGGACTACACACTAGAGAGTGGTCTTTCTTTAAACATCGCGCTTCCCAGCTCCATTCGTTATTCTTCGGACGTGGAGGAAGTTCAACACAAGACCGTAACCGTTGATTCGACAGCCGACGTGTCTGTGTATGTCATGGATTATAACACCTACTCATCCGAGGGATATCTGGCTATCCCAACTCCCTACCTGTCTACAGCATACATAGCTGCATCCTATACGGAAACTTCTAAATACAAGCCAACACTGCTTGTATCAGCAACCCAAGATAAAACAACCGTGACAATCAAGTTCAAGATTCAAAACGGCGGGACATGCGGCTCGGAAATACATTCAGATGGGGGCACTGCAACATTCACCCTCAGTGCCAACCAAACATTTGGAATTGTTTGCACTCATGACTTAACAGGAACGTACGTTAAAAGCACCAAACCGATAACATTTCTTTCTGGACATCCATGTGCAAATGTTCCTGATGGAGTTGACGGTGTGGATATGCTCGTGGAGATGATAGCTCCTGTTGAAGCATTAGGGTCTAGTTTCGTGATCCACAACTTGGAAGGAAGAGACAGTGGCGCTATATACAGGACTGTGGCATCGACTAATGGAACAGTGGTTACGACCAGTGCTGGGAAGACATTTTCCCTGGAGTTTGGTGACTATTTCGATATTGATACGGCTGCTAAAGGGGAGATGTGTCTCACTTCTAACCATCCTGTTCTAGTTGTCATGTATGGTAAGAGCAAGCAGGCTGACACAGTTGTAGGAGACGGTGATGGGTTCATGGCACAGGTGCCCTCCACAGACAGATTTCTGTCTTCCTACTTGGCTAACTTTTCTTCACTTACTGACTTTAAGACATATTATGCAAGGACAGTTTCAACTGCAGGTGGCAATCCAACAGACTACCGATCGATACCAGGTTGCGCCTATGGAGTTAATTTCACGATAGCAGAAGAGTCATCAACACAAGTGTCAATGAATGGTGCACGTTTTGGGGCAGTCGCATACGGATTCATGTCAGCTGGCGGCTATGGATTTCCAATTGGAATGGTCTTTGGTAAGAATATTCACATTATATCAACACCAGTGTGTATGTACAGATTTGGTCACGCCACATTCACCAATGCCACAATGCTACAATGAGACAAGTTTGCCATTGTATCTAGATGAAGTAAACCAGTTGTTGACAATGTCAATACACAACATCACCAGTTTCACTTAGTTCAGGGAGCCCTTGTTTCAAGACTGGGATAGTTGACTTTTGTTTTGATTCTAAATGTACAGGAGAGAGGTATATGAGGATAACTGCTTAAAGTTAGACATGGTCACAAACGTGACTTGTATATTATTGTATAATAGTTTTTCCAACTAGCTCAGTAGTAATTGCTATTACTATAAAAGACATAAGGTCAGCATAGTTCTTCTCCCTATGCTGGTGGGTGATGGGGTAGCCTAGTGGTTACAGCGTTCGCTTGTCAAGCCGAAGTTGCGGGTTCGATTTCCGACATTGCCCAGTATGTGGAGCATTCTCATTTCCCTTGCCGTGATTGCTGTTGGAATACTGCTTAAGGTGGCGTAAAACCACACTCACTATACTCTCTGTACTGTTGTGTAAACCAAGTAAAGTAAATACATGCATGTACAAGAAAACATATACTCGTGAAGATTCGTGTTAGAATAGGTCTTCAGCAGCCAACGCTTTTCATAAGCGTGGTCAGACTTGCTGACTTATAGCTGGAATATTGCTGAGTGCGGCGTTAAACAACAAACAAACAAGAAAACAATATTATAGTGAACAGGTCTTCTTGAAATAAATAATATATGTGCAATTTGTCCACAGAGGTACACACCATTAACGCTTGTTGATCGTTTGCACTTCCTTCTGTAGTCCTATGACAGAGGTTCTACATTTGACAGCTCCATACTTTAACACAAGACTTAACGCCTTTGTCATGGATCAGTTCGCGTATCCTTCACTTATATACTGGACAAAAATATTTAGGGATATGTGTAAATTTTGAAATTATGAATACTGATCTATTTATTCATTGACACACTGATAAAATTTCAACCATAAAAATACAAATATCCCTACGTTATTTTGTCCAGTATAGTATTCCCAGAAATGATTGAGAACGTTGTTAATCTCAAATATCTGGAACATGAAGTTTTACTTAAATGAATATGCTGCGATATGATTTTCTTACAGTCTAAGTGACTTTTCAGTACTTTGTGAGAACTGCTTGCCCTGCAATGCATGACGGAAAGAGCTAGGTACACTACCGATCAAAGTTTGTAGGAAATCGTGTGACAGCGAATCCCAGTATTCGACCACTTCTTTCTTCATATCATCAATATTTCTGGTCAATATTTCAAGTCATTTTTGGTTTATTCTGTCCTTCATTAGTCCCCACATATTCCCATTAGGGTTAAGATCTGGGCTGTAGCTGGGCCAGACTAAAACTTGAACATTTTCGTCCGACAACTACTGTTTTGTGTAGCCCGCAGTGTGTTTTGGGTCGTTATGCTGGAAGATCCAATTATCTTCATACAGTGTTCGGGCCGTTGGAAGGAGGTGATCATTTAAGATGTCAACATAWCGTTCCTTAGTCAAAGTTCCAGTGAAAATACACAACGGCGTCCCTTACGTGATGATGTCCCACCTCACATTTGAAATTTCGGGCTATGTTTCGTTGGTTGATAGGTTTCATTGTATGTTTTGTCCAAATTTTCACACGATTCGGAAAAAGCCATTCCGCGCATTTTCACCCAGTCTTTGTAATTCCTGGGGACTTCTTCTATTAATCATCTTATTTCATATATTCTCAACCCTTTTCAGTTTTCCCCCACTCACAATCTGACCAAGTCGCTGGCGATCCGTAGTACTGAACGTCCTTGGCCTCGCTGCCCCTGTCAGGACTGAATATTCTTCAAAGTTCTGTATACTGTAGACAGAGGAATGTCATGTCTACCGGCTAACTCTTTTGCATAAGTGACACCCCTTTCAAAACCACCAAGAACCAGCTTCTTTCCTCTTCTGCTGTCAAATCTGCCATGTCAACAAAGGAAGTCGTCTGCAACACCAGGGGAAATGAATAACTTGATGTAGTGAGGTTTATTCTTAAGCCTCACAAGAGTTACCTCCCATATTAAGTAGCCTTCATAATGTAACGGATTTTTCAAAATTCTATTTTAGTGTTAGGAAAAATCGATTTTCTCAATAATTTCTCGGAAAACTGTCTTAAGGTGCCACGCTCTGATATAACAGTCAATGCTGTTCAAGCGGTGTGGACGTCACACACTCCTTCTGCTGCTTACACACAAAATAAACGATCTGAAATTGGAAAACCATGGTTTGCTTCAGTCTTATTTAAAGCCTATTTTCTTAGACTAAAGCTCTATATTTCTGACAAGAAATTTGAATACTTCATGAAACCACGGTGCATGTACAACCGACACCTTGCCTCATGGAACGTCTTTCTTGAACATTCAGATTTTGACGAGTGTGAAAGTACTCCTTGTGTGAACGGAGGCTCGTGTAAAGACGGTGTGTATGCCTACACTTGTGTGTGTCCAGCAGAACACACTGGCGTCAACTGTGAGTCGGGTAAGCAATTTACTGAGCTATCGTTTCAGATGTGAAGCTCTTCTAAAACAACGACTTTTTTCATATCCAAAAGAATTGTTACATCTGACCAAACATACGTAAAACATTATCACCTGAACCTGACTACTATGAAATGCTTGTATCCACTATGACGTTAAAGTGTATAAACTTATGTTTTATTCTCGGTCTTTACACATAAACATTTGTACCAGCCGCTGAACTGAACTAAACTGAACTTGACTGCAAAATACAACTTGGCTCAAACATTTATCCTGATAAACCGTTCTAAATTAAAGAAGACTATCGCATTATGCACATAACAATTTCTACCAGGTACTTTTTGTTTTTGTATTTTAATGATGTAATGATATTACGATTAATCCGGACATCGTGACATT
>VKKT01012947.1:9808-25330 GCA_008038995.1 Haliotis laevigata
ACCTGGTACGTTGCATAGCTTGGATACCTGGTACGTTGCATAGCTTGGATACCTGGTACGTAGGATAGCTGGGATACCTGGTACATAGCATAGCTTGGATACCTGGTACGTAGCGTAGCTTGGATACCTGGTACGTAGCATAGCTGGGATACCTGGTACGTAGGATAGCTGGGATACCTGGTACATAGCATAGCTTGGATACCTGTCACGTAGCGTAGTTGGGATACCTGGTACATAGCATAGCTTGGATACCTGGTATGTAGCATAGCTGGGATACCTGGTACATAGCATAGCTATGATACCTGGTACATAGCATAGGTGGGGTACATGGTACATAGCATAGATGGGATACCTGGTACGTAGCATAGCTTGGATACCTGGGTCCCGTTTCAGAGAGCTATGGTAGTGCTACGACTCTCGTAAGTCTTTGTTACAGTATAGGAGGTACTACAGTCAAGGCACTACAATAACTTTCTGAAACAGGGCCCAGGTACATTGAATAGATGGGTCTGCCTTGCAGTAAGGTTTGCAGGGATTACAGTAACTAAGGATATATTTAGTAAGGATTCTATATCAGTGTAACCCATGCCTGGACGTACCTGGCTGATAGTGTCCTTTACCCCAGATGGATCAGTGCAAATGGTATCAACCACTGTTCCTTCTCGCCCGGACATGATTATACTATTGCACATTAATTTCACAATAAAACAACAGTTATGTCTTATTCTGATATTAAACACATATAATATCGTTTTCAGTATTTTGGAATGACCACCAGGGGCTTCGCAAGCTTCCAGTCAGCCCTACTTTCCCTGATGGGAGTCATCCGTGGGTCGTTTGATTTCCTGCATTTCCTCCACCACTGGCCCATCATGACCCACTTCTACTTCTACTCCTTCTACGCCTTCGCCTACGGACTGTTCATCGGACTGGTGATTGCCGTGATGCTGGACACGTACAAGATCACCCACCAGTCCTTGTTCTTCAAGTCTTCCCTGGACACACAGGATCATGAGATGATCGAGTTCATGATGAAGAGGTTCAAGCTGTGGGCAGGCATCACTAAACAGAAACCTGTGAGTGTAACTTACATATGGCGTTTTGTTTCCTCGGTGTATGGATCAGTAGACCCTACAATTGCTGGATAAAGTAAAATTCCAGCTGAAAGGCTATTGTATTTTATACTGTGTTTAATAATCATATTTCTTCTCCAAAAGTCACAAGTTGTCTCCCTGCCCAACTGAGTCAAGTGGTATGGGACCTGTAATTGTTACTTCAAATACATTCACAGTTTTACTAGTCAACAGTGCTTCCATGGTTTGATATGAAAGGTTCACAAAATTTGTAACATTTCACATGATTAGAAATGTGCTTGCAGGCATTCCGATCTGTCCGGTTCAAGGGGCATCCGTCCCTGCCAAGTCGAGCCAGTAGCACGTCCCGGCGATCCAGCATCTCTTCATCTCTCAGCAGCGGCAGTGATCCAGTACTGTCAGAGGAACAAGCCCTGTACCTGGAACACCAGCTGGACAATGCTGTACCTCGCTGGGAGCATCTGCTCAACCGCTTCGACAGGGTCAGTCTCGTCAGAGTCACATGATATCTGCAGACATTACTCACAACCATGATTATCCATTCTGTTGTAAAACCCCTGCATGCAATCACAGCAGTAACTGTCTGTTGTATTTCAAAAAGTAATGTATCTATTCATTCTTATTATCGCGACACAGCTGAAACTAGTATTGAGATCATATGGAGACTTATAGTCATACAGTGATTTTAGGCCAAGTTTATGATTACACAAATGGTTTTACGAGTTCAAATAATGTTATGTATTGGTCACATTGTAGATTGAAAAGCTTGAGGTAGAAGAAGATCATCAAATGAGGAAGATTGAAAAAGAACTCAAAGGTTGGGAATCAAAGCAAAATAGCCCTCAACGAAAGCCACCAGTCAAAAAAAAGAGCACCTTTGAGAAATTCCAGCACAACTTCAAGGGTAGGAGTCAGTTTGCAGGGAAAGACAAACATCTCGCTGGTCGAACTTCCGTTACACCTCCAACAATATCTCCAAGGAAACCAGTGACCGAGACACAGGAAGTACGTCCTCATAGCTATGAAGGGGAACGTTCAGAAGCTGTGATGATGAAAAATATGCAGGAGAAAAAACGTGACACAACCAAAAATGTGAGATTTTCAAAACCTGCATGGTGAAAACAGGTGATAACCTAAGACTATATCCAGATGACACAACTGTGTTGAAATGAGTATTACTTCCTGTGCATCATGCATACCTGACACAGAGTGGACTCTACATAGTACCTCAATCACACCAAAGGTCTGTAACTATTTGTACATAGTGTTCCTATAATGATGACTGTAAGCAATGTGCCATGACTGAACTATTGACAAAACCAAATGCCAAAACCTTCCACCACCTCCAACAGTCCACAGGCCAGGTCTAACAGTTTCTGTGATGTTCTGCTCAACACCAGGTCCACAAGTCTTTAGTGTTGTTCAGTGGAATTCTGTATAAGGCCACAAGTCTCCTGTGATTTTCCAAGGAATGTCTACAGATCAACAAGACTTCTAAGATGTTCCCGGGAATGTTCACAGTTTCACAATTCTTAAGTGATGTTCCTAGGAATGTCTACAGAATAGTAAGTCTTCTGAGATGTTCCTGGGAATGTCTGCAGATTAACAAGTCTTCTGAGATGTTCCAAGCAATGCCTATAATCCACAAGTCTAAAGTGCTGTTCCTTGGAATGTCTGCAGATTCACAAGTCTTCTGAGATGTTCCCACAAATATCTACAGATCCATATGTCTTCTGTGATGCTCATCTATAAACTGCTGATAATGGTGTCTCGACATCTGTTCTTGAAGACTGAACTAACTGAGATGCCTCACTGCTGCCTTCGTGTTGCCCTGTGATTCCCTGGCTAGAGGTGTATCTAGCCACACAGCTGGGGTGGGCTCATGTCAACCCTTCATAATGTTATCCGTCCATGTGCGAGGTCAGTTGTTGAAGGTTCAGCCAATCAGAAACTGTGATAAAGACACAATCTATCCCAGGGTTCCAAGTGCTACTGAATGATCAATCTTGGATTTGAATTGCGTGTATGTTGTATATGTGTAGATATTAGCAACACCATGTGCCAAATCAGTGATGACTACAACAGTAACTGGTCATGTGAATGTCTTCAGTGTCTAGTTGTACACATTTTGTTTTGAATGTTAATATTGAATTATGGAACAACAAATTTTCTTTTCTTGTACATGTGCCTTTACATTTTTATACCAATGGTTGCCAAATTCCTCCGTCCCAATTTAGCTGATATCAAATGTTCTTTGTACATTGTGGAATGGTGTTATCAACTTGTTGGTTTTGCAAGTACCATTATGTGATAGTGTTGTGTATTTATTTCCTCAAGTTATTAAGTTATTTCATACGAGACATTGTATAACATAAAACAATCTTAATCAAGTTATGCATTTTTGTTAAGGCCAGACCAATATATTTTACTGATTTTTTATATGAAGATTCCCTGTATAATGCAGATATTATGATGAAAATGTAAGATTGTTGAATGGAACTATTTAATTTTAATATATTTTTGTGATCATATTGATTTAATAGTCATTTCAGATCAGTTCTGATATGTATTTTTGTATTTTCTGCCTCTGCCTTAGGATGCTGCCTCTGAGGATGTTTTTCACCCCAAAACTAGAACTGAATTGGTCTGGCCAAATTATTAATGGTAGGGATTGAGAGAATGACAGTCAGTAGTATATTATCTATCTAATTACCAAAGAAAATTAATCTGCAACACTAATTAGTATTTATTTATCCAGTGAGTGTGTTGATATCACAGTTTTATGGAACTGTTGTGTGAAGAAATCCCTAATTTGTAAATGTGCTGACATTTGCAGTTTACAACGTGAAACCATTTGAAATACTTTCCTCATGTTATGGATTGATGACTAATGATATGAATGACATTTATCCATGCATTTAAATGTCTTCTGTTTCTTATAACATTGTTTTAAATATTAAAGAGTCTCTATAAACTGGCAGTGAGTCGATATTGGTAAAGATTAATATCAGATTGTAAATATAGGTTCTGGCAGTGTTCTTGACATGTCAATGTAATACCGGCTTTAACCGACCAGTATTTAACTTGATAATATTAACAAAATCTTTCACTTACTTCAATATTCGTGTTCTGGTATTTGAAGCACAATGTCTTCTCATGTTTATCACATTATTTATACCAGGGTGTATCTCAGCTTCTTGCTTCTTGTCGACTTCTTATAAACTGTCATTGAAAATGTAGGATTATTATATTTTAGAAACAAAATTAACATATCTAAAAAAATTCAAATTAGGGAATAAAGGCTTCTTATTCTCTTGTGACCAAATATGAACATCAGTTCCCTAATCTGAGCAAACATCCCTTCCTTCACCTTCTAAGTACGTCTAAAAATATTCACTGGTGCTTGCAGGAGTTACTTCCCTTCCTCATCAGTTAGGCAGCTCCATAATGATTGTTGACAGTAAGAGCCAAATAAATCTGTTTTTATGTGATTAAAGATTAAATATGGACATGTCCTCAGTAAGAAGCAGCTAGCAGGACATATACAGCTGGGATTTGAGGATGAGGGTACTCTATATTTGTCAGTTTTCTGAGAATAGTGGTACTCTGAAATGTATCTATATAGGGTCTTTATGCGGATCTGCTTCTGTACATAGTCCAATGTAACACAACATGTGACATTACACTTCATTCCTACCTCATTGTACTTAGCAAGTGAAACAACAAATCTATTGTTGTTCTTATGTAGCACTGTCATAGTAATCCATCTGGATCATCCAAAATATGTTGTTTTCTGGAATTGAGTCATTTGCAAGCAATTGGGCTTTTTTCGATTGATACCATTCTTGTAGTTTGTATAATTCTGTTAACACGTAGCTTTTTAACACATACCCAAACAGTATGATGGTGATTTAACATGAATGAAAAGATATTACCTCTGAGAAATCTAAATAGTTATGTGTGCTTGATGTAAAGGTAACATTATTTCTAGTCTTGAGTATATTACCTGCTTAATCCATTTATTTTTGTGTAAATATTAAGTTATGTTATGATAGTGCTTTATTGTTGTAGAAACGTGGTACAGCTACCATGGGGAGAAAATATGAATAGTTTATATCAAATCAAAACTTTGATTGAAAATTGTAATATGTGAGCATGAACATCAGACACATGTAATTCCACATGTACACATGTACTTTTACACCTATTGGCAATAGAGACAATTTTATTGAAACAATTTTAAACCAAGTTTTGCATATTATTTGGCTTACAGATTTGACCAAACCAAAATCCACAATCATAAACTAAAATATGCATAGCTTAATGTATTTTCATTTTCCATACCACCCTTTATAGGATGAAAACATCAAAAAACAAATACAGTAAGTTTTCCTTACAAAACAAACACTCTGTGCCAAAGGTATTGTACTGATCTACACAACATATTCTGTTTACCATAGTAAATGGATGGCCAAATACTGTAAGGCATGAATCTGTTTGTAGTGGCAAGGATTGGAATTACAGGAGAAAGCCATCAAAAGTTCAACAATACATAATCTTTTTACAAACAATGATTCATTTGATAGTGAAGTATATAATTGAGTTATATAATATCATAATTTATACTCATCAATGCTCAGAACATGTTTTCGTTGAATGTGATACTGGTGATATAGGTTGTATTACCAATGTGATTTTAATGTTTATTGAAAGTAGGCACAATCTTAGTTTTTCAGGCATTAAGCTCAGATTTCCAGTTTCCTAGCTATCCAGTGTATAAATGTTTCATTATTTAATTTAATCAGCTGTGACCACTATGATTATCAAAACATCACTGACTGTATGTGCCATGTCACTGTCAGAAGAAATGTGTAACAGATACTGAAAAATGAAAACAAAATAAGGAAACAAAGAGCAGAAAAAAAGAGTAAATTCTTGTTGAACAGTCATAGTTGTAGAGTAACATGTACATATGTGTTTGTAAGATTTCAAAGGATTAATCACCCAGAAACTGGGGTGTCCAGATCAACAAATTTGTCACCACACTGATTACAAAATCGATCTTCAAAATGTTGTGTCAAAACAATCCTCACACTGATTTCAAAATTGATCTTCAGAATGTTGTTTCAAAACAATCCTTCCATTTCTGTGTCTATTTCCGTCCATGACAATAAGGAAGGGTATCTGCAGTAATGCCTGACAAACGGAGATTGTGTTGTGACATGAATGATTTGTTTGTACCGACGATACGTGTCTAGGCATGTAGAACTGTTGTCCACATTTAGCTGAGTGTTTAGTGCTACATGATCTGTGATATAAGGATATGCCGTCCCTTTA
This sequence comes from Haliotis laevigata, assembly GCA_008038995.1. Lineage (NCBI taxonomy): Eukaryota > Metazoa > Mollusca > Gastropoda > Lepetellida > Haliotidae > Haliotis > Haliotis laevigata. The sequence continues at coordinate 16,240 of VKKT01012947.1, forward strand.
ACATACTTTACACAGTGCCGGTGATTGGTCAACCTCATTTTCAGCTTTATAGGATGCTTCAAATGATCAAATCCTGCTTGTTTATGTCAATCTGAAGTAAATACACCTTTGTCTCATATGACCAATTCTGGACATACTGCTGAACAGTTGAGGAGGAACACGAGGAGGTTTAACACCAGTAGAATGGCGAGACATATATTTTGTTTATATGGACAGGGATGGCAAATTTCCGCTGATCTGCGGATTTTATTTCAAATTGTTCAATTGTGAATCCTCTAAATCCATTGAGAAACCCTCAACTCGATGACACAATATTACATTTTCAGCTGAAAATAGATTTTCCTGTTGCCATCCCTGTATAGAACATGTACGCCAAACGTTATGAATGCACCACCCTCATTACACATAAAAACACGCAGGAAAACTTCCATATTCAGGCTGTGTATGTTTTTTCAGATCACAATACTTCTACATCTGAAGGTTTACATTAGATTATGGCCAATATTTCAAGTCAGTTGTTATCCTCCCCACTTTTGACCCCCCAACCCTCTCCAGTAAAACATGGATGTCTGTGTAAAGGTCCCTTCTATCAAGCAATACCTGGTGTTGGTTCAGATGCTAGTGTCCTCTTCATGACCACCCTCCCCCCCTTCCCCATCTACCCCCAGTAAAACATGCAGGTCTGTGTAAAGGTCCCTTCTATCAAGCAATACCTGGTGTTGGTTCAGATCCTAGTGTCCTCTTCATGACCACCCTCCCCCCTTCCCAATCTACCCCCAGTAAAACATGCAGGTCTGTGTAAAGGTCCCTTCTATCACGCAATACCTGGTGTTGGTTCAGATCCTAGTGTCCTCTTCATGCAGTGACTTCCTTCAGCAGGATGGTCATGTACATACATATATTTTTGAATGCTATTTATGTTTGTTTTCTAATACAAATCTCAATTCCTTTAAATATATTTTATATGTGACGACTGTCAATTTTTTGACAAATGGATACAATAAATAAAAAAAAGATGAACCGACTGATTTGTTATTGTTTTGAGTCAAATCAACACTGATGAATGTGGTGAGCAAACAGACCATTGTCATATGAATGTCTTACTTAGAGAATTACAGAACACAAGGAATATGTGACAACCCACATTGAAGCCAGACTATGCTGGAAAACTAGAAATAATGAATTAATAATTATTCAACTTCGATAGAAGAGACAGTTGAAAATAAGGATGGATGCATTGTTATGCCTGATGCTGTGATAACACTGTGTTGATAGTATCTCTGTTTAACACCGATATCCTGTAGTACCTGCTGAAGGCCCACATGGTCACAACTATCAGGAGCTATCAGCTGACAAGACTTAGCAACTGGCCATACACTTTAGCCAGCATCTCTCTACTGTCTGCAAGACACATCAGGGATTTTGTTTCCTGCTTTATTTGATAAAACGATACCCATGGATATAAACAGGTATGTAATAAAAATAACTCATATCTACCTAATATAGCCTATCGTTTTGAAACTCAAGACTTAAACATAATTTGGCACATCATGAGAAACCAGCTATCAGTAGAGGTGATTATGCTATGTTCACACTATCAGGATTCACGCCACGATTGAAATCGTGGTCTTAATCATGGACTAACCGTGGTGATCCTATCAGATCTTATCAGATCTTGAGGTCAGTTGTGGCAATCATAGAAATTTTTTGGACAGTTCAAAAAGTTTCTACGATTAATTGTCAGTCGTGACCATCGCATCAGATTGTATTGCACAGTAATAAAGCGCAATATATCGCATCTAATCGTGCTTCCATATCGTGGTGAATGGAAAACAACCATGGACATGACAAACACTACTCTGTTGAGATGTGTTGCATTCTCCCACGATCTGTCATGATCTGTGACTCTCTGTCAGACCCCATTGCTCACAACCTGACATGAATAACTCACGAGTAGATATGAGTTGATAGAGTAAATGTGAGTTGATAAGAGTATCAACACTTTTTCACAGACTTTCACTTTTTCTTGCACCCGTATATGTCCTGGAAATCAGAATTAATGGGCCTGCAGGAGTTCTCTCTGATCCTCCACATCTGCTCTAGCTGAGATGCGGGTTGCAGGAGGTTGATCCACATCTGCCAGTCCACTTGGTCCCTCCATGCCCCTGAGATGACATTGTGTTTTTCATCCTCATAGTCCTCCTCTTGTGCTGCAATGCTTGGATGCCTCAGCCTCAGTAGGTTGTGCAGAGCCACTGCCGCCTCCACTATATCCTTCACAGTGTTGGGCTTCTGCTCTAGAGTCCTGAGGAGACACCTGAATCTATTGGCCAGGATGGCCAGTATTTCCACCACTCCCTCACCCTTGAGAGTCTGTAGTTGAAAATCCTCTCCTTCCAGGACATCCTTCTTCTGCTGTATGGCTTCATGAGGTAGTTCCAGAGTGCAAGGGCATCATCCCCAAGGATGAAGAAAGGCATGTCTTGGTGGTCATCAGGGCTTGCAGCCAGAGGGCAGGGTGGGTGAGTCCTCGGGCTTCTTCTTCCATGCCGTTGAACAGCCCGAAGTCGCCACATATATTAGCATCTGACATGTGTTCTTTTCCACCAAGCTCAATCCACACAAACTTGTAATCTGCATCCACCAAAGCTAGGAGTGGTATCGAAAAGAAGCCCTTGCAATTGAAGTACAGGCTGCCAGATTCAGGTGGCTTCCTGATAGCAATGTGTTTGTCAGCCAGGGCCCCAGTGGCGTGGGGGATATATCCATCTCTGATCGAACTGGTTAGCTACGGCTGTCCAGGCTTCAGGGGTCACAGGTAGGCTAAACACAATTGCCTGGCACACTTCTGGAACTATCTCTGAGATGGTGGACACTCCACACATGAAGACATACACAAGCGACCGATAGGTGTCTCCAGTGGCAAGGTGCCCCAGTGTCACTGCCACTTTCAGTCCAGGTGAGACAGTTTGCCTGAAACTGGTGACATCCCTGTCGATTGCTGGGGATATCCTCCGCAAGATTTCATCGAAGAGCTGTGGTGTTAACCTTGTGTAGTTTTGGAACACGACTGGAACTTTCAGCCTCAAATGGGGGTCTAGGAGGCTGGAAAACGGATCACCCTGTTGTCACCTCTCCTCTGTGAGCCATGGTCGCAAACAGAAGTGACTGACTGCAGCTCTCCTGGCCCTTTGAGTTAGGAGTTGAAGCTGGTCTGGCTACTGCTCGTAAGCATACAGTAATACTGCAAATGTCACGTTGTCATAATCCTCAACTCCTGCCATCAGCAATGTTTGTGGGTTGTAGTGTTGACAAGTGTGGGATGTAGAAGTTCAAGAAACAATTAAGTCCATGTCAGTCGGGCTGTATATATACCAGTCTGGGACCAATCATAGCTCAAATTGTGATCACCCTGGATCGTGATTGTGAAAGACAATGCGACCACAATCATATCCTATCACAACAAACAGCATCAGTTCATGATGAACATATCAGAACACACCTGCACGTACCAGATCGCGACCCAATCATGGACTCAATCGGGACAATCCTATCACAATGTGTGATCGTATCTGAACGGAGGAACCAATCATGACAATATCGCATCCAAGCGCAACAAACCGTATCAGAACATATTGACTCTCATCACCTTGTATCCAAATCTGAAAGTTCAGAGAAATTCTACAATCAGCTACGAATGGCCAATCGTGGCGTTGGTAACCGATCGTACAACAATGTGAACCTAGCATTAATCAACACCAGTCCCTGTCACCTCAAAGTAAATCTCACTGTAAATGTCAGCAGACATGCCTGTGTATCAAGGTTGACAAAACAAACATATGGTAATTTTGGGGATGACTTATTTTTTTATGAATAAGATGTGATACTTAGTGTGAATTTCATTTTCGAACTGCATTTGTATATTTCTGAAGTACGTGTTACTTCTCATTCACTGGATTTCCAACTAGCTTTTCTCATGCAACTGACAACAGAAGACATTAACAATAAAATAGTTCAAAACTCAGATACAGCTGCTAACCAAAAGTCCGTTTAACTCATATTTGAGATGGTGTGTGAGACTTTATGAGGAATCTATTACAATTTCAGTCCCTAATAATTACAAGTTGATAGTTTGAAATGTTTACACAATTGCTTATGTTGCCAGCAACATTGGTAATTTTGAAAAGTGATGTTGATCATGACCTCCCCATGCCTCCTATGACATCACCCCTGGAACTGGAACCCAGTATGCCAAAAAGAATCTGAGCTGTGATACGTAATAAGGGCGGGACTACCCCTTAATAATATCTAAACATGTCCATCAATTTATTTTCACTATGTCCATCATTTTACATCGTCAAATTCCCTTGTAATTCTTGACATAAATGACATAATCCGATTAAACAGACTTTTGGTTAGCAGCTGTAGGTCGACCATCGGTTATTTTGCACTTCAACAGTAGTACTTGGTATAAAATGCTATAGCCAAAAAACCAATTTCTCTAGCAATTCCTACAGTACTTCAGTCATTTCGACCATGCCCTGGGGATACAGGGTAGATTTTAAAGCCTGTTGTCAGTTCTTGACACGCACAAATAAAATCAATATAATTTTGATTGTTTTTGGAAAAAACAAAGTATACCATGAAAGTAGTGAACTCTTCTTGTTCAGTGTTCTACAGAAAGTCCTAGGCCCAGTTCCACAAAGCAATCACAGCATTAGACATTCATAACTCATTGACTGTTATAGACACATGACAGTTTTAGTGCAACAGTGACTTCGTTGAAATGCCCAAGTGCTCTTGTGGCTGGCCGCTGTAGCATGTGAATGAGTGACAGAGCGAGTATGGTTTTATGTCACTTTTAGCAAATACTCCAAATACTTTTAGCAAATGTCTGGGAACACGAGAAATGGGCTTCACACATTGTCCCACAGAACCTACGAGGGGATATTAAACAGTTCTAAGTATCACCATGAATTTATTGAGAAATTATGATGAAAATTTGAAGGTAACATCAGTGATCCTTATCTAGTTAATGGACCAAAAACTATTTACTTCACTTGTCAATCACTTCCAGGTCAGCGTTCGGACCATCTACAGGCTGCAGCAACGTTTCCGGCCACCAACACCACAAATGATTGCCCCCGTACTGGCAGACCAAGGGTGACCACAAGACGACAAGTCTGCCATGTTGTGCAACAGCATGTACAGAATCCCTTCATGCAGTCATCCTAAACAGACAGTGGGAACACACAGAAGAGCAATCAGTACTGATACAGTACGCCGAGGTCTTAACAGCGGGAACCTCTTACCATGGACCTATCCTTACCCCTCGTCATCGCCGTGAACGTCTATAGTTTGCCCTGCAACACCAAAACTGGCGATACAGGCAATGGAGAAGTGTTCTGTTCACAGATGAGAGTCGGTACTGCCTATCAACTGCAGATGGCAGAAGAATATGGCGACGACGTGGCCAGCGTTACTCAGACCAATGTGTTATGGAAAGAAACTCATTGGGGGGTGCAAGCATCATGGTATGGGGTGGAATAGGCCTGAACAAGAGAGTGGGTCCTGTGGTGTTCCAGAACCTTGGTCCAGGGAGAGGAGGCAGCGGTGCGCTACATCGACCAAGCTCTCATACCACATTTCGCACGTCACCAGAACAACATTTTCCAGCATGATAACACCCGGGCCCATACTGTCAGAGCTACACAGGACTTCCTGCAGCACAAGGGTGTCAACATTATGCAGTGGCATGCCCTTAGTCCTGATTTAAACGCAATTGAACATCTTCGGGATGAAATTCAGTGGAGACTGAATAATGTCGAACACAGACAATTTATTGGGTCAGGCCTTTCTCAGAGTGTGGTTCCAGGTGCCAATGGCCTTCATCAATCAATTGGTGCACTCCATGCATAGGCGCTGTGCTGCAGTTATTTCCGCTCATGGTGGTCACACTAGATACTGAAGTCAAGAGTCTGAATAGACTGCAAATGTTCACATAATGTCTTGAACGAGTTATTCATTGATGTATCAAGATATTGTACACTAAAAAAGTTTTTGATCCGCATATTATGTCCATTTCTGTAATGATTTGATTACAGTGCCTATCTAATTTTGAATTCGTACTGACATTTTTTTTGCTGCTGAGTATATAAAGAGTACATTGACCAATATAACTGCAGCCCTCTGTTGTCAATAATGGAGCCACAACTCAGGTATAGTCATACAAAACTTTATTAATGATGTTAGGCATTGACTTTCAATGTGTACAAAGAGCATTCTCATTAAAAAAAAAGAAGATCATGCTGCAAAGAACAAGAAAATTATTAAAACATCAAACTTCAATGGTGGGAAATAGCTATACATAACAGTAAATGTAGAACAAGGTCAGCATAAACTTACATGTACAACAATGTGATCTTCTAAAGTGGAAAACAGCAAAAGCATATGTGTGAATAACAAGGTATTCACCAGCTTGCAGAAGCCAGAACTAATAGGGCACAGCAGACTCAGTGGCGAAATGGAGAAAGGGAGACAGCTGTTGGTTTGGCAATTTTATCAATGTGTAATGACATAAAATCAAATACAGTTCAAATACTGCTGAAAGCAATTTGATTCTCCCTAACACTATAACTGTCTATTTTCATATGTATCAAATCAAAATTAGTATAGATGTTTACAGCCTTTTGGTTTAGTTCTGAAACTTTAACTATGAATCGGAACCATTTCAAAAACTGTCAACAAAAGCTTTCCCTGTTTCACTTCTGTTCTGTTACTGAAAGAGTGGGCAGTATATTTCCCAAAAGTAATATCATGAAAGTTTCTCTATCACAATTCCTATTGAGTGTCAGTCAAACTGGTTGTATAGTCACAACACTGAGACAAGTGCCTCTTCATTCGACACATTCCTTTGAATCATATTATAAAATCATCACATAAATAAACACATTACTATTTTTACATCACAATAAACTGATTAAAAGGTGGAGACTGTATTGAAGAACCAATCAGTATGACATCACTTTTACATATGTTGACTTACCAGCACATGGAGCTCTATTATCATCAACATCCTTATCACAAATACAGCGGTGTGCCAGGCATATTATGAGGAATGATCTATAACTTGTATTTTGGCACGTGGACTACTTGTATGTGAATGAGGAAGCTTGTTTAGACCAGTCAGCAATCTCACAGTGAGTTGTGCTCTATACAATTTGAACAGTATATCAGTTTGAAGGTATGTCAGCCTGTTTGAAGGTATGTCAGCCTGTTTGAAGGTATGTCAGCCTGTTGCAGACAAACCAAAGTGATGCAGGCCATAGTCACTGTATTCTTCGAACCCGTAAAACATGGATGGTGCTGACAAACCTAGAAACATAATCAAGGCAAATGTGGGATTCAAACAAACCATCATAGCCTCTGGCCGTTCCAAGGAGCCGACTCAGTGCCTGTGTAACTGAGTTTGGTTCCAAGGAGTGAGCAGCGGTCCATGGCTGTATAGTAAATTGCCAGACATATCAGTTAACCATAGAGCACCTTCCACCTACTGACAATGCCAGTCTGCAATCGTGACTGCCTGATCAGCACACTACAGCTGGAGATCCTTGTCCAGGAGGACCATGCTCTGTGTACAGATCCTTGTCCAGGAGGACCATGCTCTGTGTACAGATCCTTGTCCAGGAGGACCATGCTCTGTGTACAGATCCTTGTCCAGGAAGATCATGCTCTGTGTACAGATCCTTTTCCAGGAGGACCATGCTCTGTGTACAGATCCTTATCCAGGAGGGCCATGCTCTGTGTACAGACACCTGCAGCACTATGTACATGAAGCTGAGGCCTGGTTAAATAACAACCATTATTCCATAGAAATGATATTTCATATTTGAATGCAACATGTTATTTCTTTACTGTGGATGTGGCAAAGTTTAAAAGAAGTGAACTGCACAAAAACACTTAAGACGTAAGCATGAATACATCACAATGTGCAACTGCCAATTAGAAAAGGAGTTTAAAATAGATTTCATTTCACCCTGTGAGGTAAAAACACATAGATCATAAGTATCTTAAACAAGGATATTTCTGAAAAGTGGAAATATCCTGTTAATTAAATATTTAAAACAACACAACATACTAAAATGGTCAAGTCTTACCTGACAAAACAGTTGGCTAAAGCATGACCCATCAGTGTTAGAAATATGAAATTATTCCTAATAAAACAAGATTGCAAAGGGTTCAGTGTTTCTGACAAACAACATTGAACATTAGGCAAATAATAATCATTTGATTTTCATTTGTGCCTGCCACATGTCATTTTATCCTTCATAATCAGCCACAGATGCAGAAAATCACTGTCCAATCGCTAATGTCTTTACTTTATGAAATACACTACACGATAATAACAATACTCGATTGTATCTGTTGACAATAATAGCAGACAGATTCGTGGATCAGTTTGTTAAAAAAGTTGGTAAACAAATAGAACCTCCTCCTACTACTACTATTTTTATACATTTAGATCAAAATCTAAAATTTAATTTATTGTAGCTTCAATAAATATTATACACAGATCAGAAAAACAAAGGCAGAGCCATGGGAAGCAGTGTACACAAAGTCAGAGATCAGCAGGGTGATAAAACCAGTATCACATGCTACCGCAACATCCTGGTGATAACTGCTATATCACATGTCTAACAATCATCGCTACTTCAGCCTATGATCACAGATTATCATCAGTCTGTATAAGTGTTATCATGTTATGTGACATATTGCAGCATATAATGTGATGAATAATATTGATCAGTCAAAGTTCAAAGTGAACATTAACCTCAGGATAAGACAATGCAACTAAATAATCTTACAAATGTCGTCTTTAAAAAACTCTATACCTGATGACTCTAATCATCACTTTCTGATCATTGATTAAATCTTCGAACCAAATACTTATAGTATTTTCAAGAGAACCAACTCTATTGTTTCCAGTTTTCTGTGTTGTAAAATGGTAAAAGATAAAATATTAAAATGGTCAGACCAAATTGTTGTTTGTGTTATAGATGAGCCTATCTAATCTTTAACAAAATTATAAGAA
>VKKT01012958.1:14664-25305 GCA_008038995.1 Haliotis laevigata
ATAAATGTATTTTTTTGTTATTATGTAAGAACCATAATTGTAAAGTATTGTTTTTTTCTAAACTCGCCATAAAGCACGCAGTGGCAGTTAAGGCATTTCCAAAGACATGTTAAATAATACAAAGGATCAATTAATAATGGGCAAAATAGTAAAATGTCTTTGATATAATCAAAAGAATAGATAAATGCTCTCATTCCCCTACAATAATTTGTTGTACGATTTCTCTATTTTATTGGGAAAAGGTACAGTTTCAAAATCGGAGTTGGGATATGACTGATTGTCATCAGGATCACTTTGCCCCTCCTTCTTACGCAGTGAATACACACATACAAGAGATGTAGACTGCTGAATTTCGGTCCTTTTATGTGTCTACCTCTAATTTGTTGATGCTTATACTCAGATTGCCCATCACTGGATTGTCTGGTCCAGACTCCATTATTGTCAGACCGATTCATTATATCTGGAATACTGACGAGTGCGACATTACACAACGTCAATACTTTTTTTTTTCAAATTCTGGGCTAAGTTTCATATAGTTGCATTTAGTTTCACATAAGTTTTGCTTCTTTTTTACATTGACGCTACTCTTTGAAATTGACAAAAATCAAATCTGGACAGGGAGTGATGTTATGAGCATCGTCACAAGCCAGACTTGCGGGTCCAGGCGATCATTCAAGAAGTGTCCGGGATACATGTTACAACAAGGGCGAATGTGTAGGTACGGTTTTATACCGCCTTGTGGAATATTCCAGCAAAATCACGACGGGAGACATCTAGAAAGGGATTCACACATGGGGAAATCGGGACGATTCAGGGGGACGAGAGAACACTTAAACCACTTGGCTACCCCACTGCCCGTCTTTTCAAACCAGTTTCATATTTGTAGCCTCCACCTCTCATAGTAAGATATGATATGCTGAGTAATGTTATCGACTTCCAGTGCCASTGACAAAGAAAAATGTGCGTCAGAAGTTGTTTAAGTATCTCTGAAACATTAACGAGGCAAGAACTATCGTCAGTCGGATCTAGGTATGCCTATACCTTCAATTAACACAGGGGTGTTGAATATTGAATGTTAACTTTTTAGTTTATATCATGGCTTAGAACCCTTGATAGTACGTTTTTTTCAGTTGTTCTGAGTATTTCATTACTTTTGATGAAAAAAACTGGAATTCCATCATTTATGTGTAACATAAGTCTCATCGCACTTTCACTATTAGGAGAGTGAGTTAAAATTTTAATAGCATCAGCTTTACTTACAGTTCAGTCATACAGCGAAAATACTAAGTACACCCATATACACAAATGAATTATAAATACAAAGTTATTAATTTCAGATGATATGTTACCCTTTCCACGTCCATTAAAAAAACAATTTTATGCAGTGTCCGGGCCATAATCCAGTGATTGACGCAATCAAATACGAACACGGAACGGGGTATGACAGTAATATTTACAATTTAAAACATAGGTTCTACTCATATTAATTACAATTTAGAACAACATATAGAAACAATGAATTACTTCAATACCAACACAAATATTACAATGTATTAATATTTTGAGGTACATTCCAGTAATGTGTTGTGAGATGCCAGCTCACGTTGTAAAACAGATCTCTCAGGATTACTGCAGATAATGTGAATGTCTTGCAAGTATAATGTGCTTAACGGTGAACATTGATCACCACAAGGGATACACTTAAAAGCCTCATCCTTACTGATTTCAGCAGATATTGTCGAGTAAACCAACCATGGAAATTCCAAATCTTGATTGCTGTGGCAAACTCATGACGTTTATATATTCCTACATGGGTGTCCCAATTCGTTTGCATTTCATCACTGAGATAACATCTAATTATAGGCTTTATACTGTAAGCAATGAGACGAGACGTCACAGATTTGTTAAGTACTGCTTTAGCATCAGCATTTGCCAGTGCATTTTCCAACAGAAAACGATGTCAATGTCGTATTGGCCAAAAGCATGATCACTCTATATTTCAATACTTTCAATTAAACGTGGACGAATATATGACGTGAAACATGTCATCTATAATCATCTACAAGAAGCTGTCATCTATAATCCTTGTAAGAAATCTCATCAAAATCAATATTTTCAGGTAAAGTCGATATTTTTACTTGTGAAATTGTGAAAAATCATGTTATCAACACTTTTGTTACATATTTTGACGAGTGTTTGAACACAATAGGTAATTAATAGATTTTTTAAAATACAAATCGTCCATGCGTTCCTTTTTTTTTAGGGGGGGGAGGGGGGGACATAATATAAATTGCTTATATTCAGAATGCTTATTCATATATTTTATAAGGCATTTGCTTCAGCATTAAAAACGGAACCGAGGTGGTGGGGTAGCCTAGTGCTTAAAGCGTTCGCTCGTCACGAGGAAGACCCGGGTTCGATTCCCCATGGGCACAATGTGTGAAGCCCATTTCGTGTGCCCCCCGCCGTGATATTGCTGGAATATTGCTTGCTTAAAGCGGCGTAAAACTCAATCACTCACTCACTAAAAATGGAACTGTATATGATTTGGTAATCGTAAAGATATTATCCAGAATCCTATGGTAGCGGTGGTGACACAAGTAACTGCGTCAATATCAGTGCATCCATCTGTAAACACAGACTTAAATAATTTCTAAATACTCCTAAAATATGTCATAATATTCTTGTTGGAAAATTTGTTGTTGGTAGTTTAGATTTCTTTACAAAAGTTAATATTAGGTCTACCTCCGGCTTTGCTAGCTGCCAAATTAAGCTCTTTGTTTTTTGCGAGTGCGTTTCGGAACTGTCTGGCAATGAATTGGTCTTCAGCAACCAATGCTTGTCATGAGGGGACTAGAGGGATTGGGTGGTCAGGCTCGCTGACTTGGTTGACACATGTCATCGTATCCGAGTTGCATAGATCGATGCTCATGCTGTTGAACACTGGATTGTCGGATTTAGACTCGGTGTTAAACAACAAACAAACATCTACTAACTGCATTGCCGAAAAGAGAAAAGGGGCTATATTTTCCCAATTACATTTAACCCCAGATGTATAAAATGTGCATGCGGTGAAATGATTGATTATAATTGTAGAGTCTAAAACTGTACAGTCAAACATCGTTTAACCGATATTTCGGATATTGTCAGGGTAGACGGAATTAATGACGCAGGTTGAAGGGGGTTGTCAATTGAATTCAAACTTCGGATAAATTACCATTTTCTTGCAACTGCTTCTACATTAAACTATTTAACCATAAAATGTGTTCAGTAGTGTATTCCTTTCAGTCAGTACTTTTCAGGTCAGTACTTCTCAAGTTACCATTATGACTTCTTGAAGAACATGATTTAGTATCAAACAGTTCCACAACAAGCAAACAAATGCACACAGGATTGAATAATATTTATTACAAAAATGAGGTTTGCAGACACTTTGATCCCCACAACTCATATGTAAAATAACATGCTAATTAAATAAAAAATACTGGCTCTGTGGCTCTGTCACATTTTCAACAAATGGTCACCTTTCAGTTTCCATAGGAAACACTTCCTGTGTGTAAAGGTTGAAAATTAAACACTTCACAGGTAGATAATTTTAAGTTTAAACAACATGAAGATGAAAACATATATCCAGTGCACTGAACATTTCCAGTTCTTCTTTAGAAACAAGAGTCTGTACACGTGTGCAGATTTAAGAGCAGTACTGCTGTAATGATGCCTCCAGCTGTGGAAAACACCCTCTGAGAGGGCACTGATGCTGCTGGAATGCACACATATACTCATGCCAATAATGGTTGTCACCCCCTTCAAGTTTTTTAATTGGAGAGGGGATGTGAGGTGTGTGTTSGGTTGGGGTGGGGAGGGGGGTGACAACCATTATTGGCATGAGTATATTACTTCTCAAGAGGTGCAAGATTGGGAAAATCTCACTGGTGTTGTTCCACCACAACAATGGGTTGGTTGATAATGAGGTAGTTGCTGTATTTGGAAACTTTTTCTTCAACTCTATCCAAGGTTGATTTTGGAAAATCACATTTGAAGACATGTACGTATACATCCCCAAACAGATTTGACATAGCATAGGTACTACATTCATCCATGTCATCGATTCTTCAAGTTTGTTTGTTTTCCACATAATATACAGGGATGTCGTTATCATCATCAACGAGAAATGGCAATGTTAGCTGAGGCTCAACCGGTTCTGCTTTCACTACAGGTTTGTCCTCAGTCTGCTTGATAGCTTCAAGGGTCCTGGACTTGAAAGATGAGAGCTTCTCATCAACGTGAAGGAATGGGGCAGTCTCGAACCCTTGGATCGCGAAGAGTTGCTGTGATGAGGACTTCTCGTATCTGCATATCGCCGCTCGGACACGGACACAACTTCCTTCACCTGTTTGACGAAAACATTGTCTTCTTCTCGAATGATCACTGTGTTGTTCAATAGATGCATGTCACTACAAAATGCTGTCGCTTACACAAATCGAGATTAATCCCTATCGGAAGCAGGACTGTAGGACAGAACATGATTTCAAGTCACCATTATTTATTAAACAAATATAGCGGTAGTATCGATAGTTGATGCAGCTATCGTTGTACTGGATCGTCATTTCATACAACTATGGATAAAGTACTGTCGGGGGGCTCACAATCGCGATCAATCGATAGTTGGATGCATCGTTACACCCTTACCGTATTCATTTTTCTCAAATAAAATCACATATAAATTTTGGATGGCAACTGTCCATACTTTTGCAGTAAACATAACTGGGTGGCAATTGTCCTGGGTGGCAATTGTCTTAGGTGGCAATTGTCCGGGTGGCAATTGTCCTGCTCCCGATCAATACTTAGCTTGCAACGTCAACTAGTTATATTGATTGCATATCAAATTTAATGGTATTTGTGGGGTACTTATCTTCCGCAATAAATAAATTACAAACCTCATTGTATCTGAACGATAGTTCGAATCTTTATTGCCCATGTATTAGATTAAGATAGCAGTTTCAGACATTATAACATTTGTAATACCTTTTGTATTATTCAGTGTTCCTACATCACATCAATTCGGTACTTGGTGTCTATATGTATAAACATAATCACTTTCGTACTGATTCTTCTCATAAGTTATATATGAAAATATTGTGTTGTGACCTAATTAACTCCGTTATATTCTCTCAGAAATCACCTCTAAAATAATATTCAACTGAACTCACTGTTAACAAGTTTCTGTGAATTTATACTGAATCAAACTTTGTATTTATGATAAATGTGAAAAAAACCCACACTTAACCTTGTCGCTTTATTGCTAGAATGATGTTGATGCAGCATAAAATTCCAAATGTTTCACGTTTCACACAAAGGAGTGATGCATCAGTGTGGGTTACCGACGAAAGTGTATGAAGTGCATAACAGTGGCAGAGACATATGTGATCGCTGAGTATGGGAAAGTGAGTGAGTGAGTTTTACGCAGCACTCAGCAATATTCTAGCTATATGGCGTCCGTCTGTAAATAACCGAGCCTGGACCAGACAATCCGGTGATCAACAGCATGAGCATCGATCTACGCAGTTGGGATACGATGACATGTGTCAACCATGTCAGCGAGCCTGACCACCCGACCCCGTTGGATGCTTTCTAAGTTGACTTGCTTGTTTAGTAGTTTGTGGACATGCTGGTTGGTTGTATCCATGTATGGTATGCTGATTATGAACGGTGCTGATTGCTTGTATGGCCTAGGGTTCTGGAACACCGTTACATATATACTATCCAAAAAAAGAAACGCATAGACGTTTTGTATTTTTAAAAATCTATTAATTACCTACTGTGTTCAGACAGTCGTCAAAATATGTAACAAAAGTATTGATAACACGATTTCACACAATTGCACAAGTAGAAAATCGACTTTACCTGAAAAGATTTTTTACAAGGATTAAAAATGCACCGCCATAACGCAACAGCAATCATCTTCCAGTTGAAATTGTGCAGCAAAGAGCATGCACTGTCTGGCTGTAAAAATCCGGATTACTTTCGGAAATCGGCATTCATTTTGAAGGAGTTTCAAGGTCTAATGACTAAGCCACGTCTTGACGCTGCGACACGGGACATCGCCATTGAATAAATCCACGCTGGATATTACCAATCTTCTGTTGCCAGGCGTCTGAATGTATGGCTGAGCACGATATCACGACTTGCATCTCCTTAGAACCAAACAGTTATAACAAATGGCCGTCTTCATACAGTTTGCGTGATCGTACTGCCACGAGTGAGAGCACAGCGGCCAGGGAGCCTGGGCTTAGGAGGATATTCGATCAAACTTTACGGAACAGGTTGAGAAAGACTGGACTGAGAGTCATGATCCCCGACGTCGGGACAGTGCCCGTTATCTAACAATATCGTCCGGACAACGTGCCCGTTATCTAACAATATCCACTTGGTTGTATAGACATTTCTTTCTTCTAAACTGATGTAAACATTCATGTACTAAGGTCTGTTTGTGGACGAGTTATACATGTTTGAAAATACAACATTTTCGCAACAGATTTCTGGTTATGCATTTCTTATTTTTGAATAGTATATGTTATTCACGGACGTGTCCGTGGAAAGTACTTCTATCACAACATCAAAGAGGCACATAGGGTACCATTTGCCACGACATGGACGTCGTTTTGTGGTTCATATTGGTACTGATATCTCCGACAGGAGACCATAGCCATCAGACCACGGAGTACGCATCCGCCACAGCTGCCGACTACTCTCAGCTACCCTGCAGGAAGAATTAAGTGGGATGAACCAAGATGACATTGGATGTTTGATTAGGAGCATGCCTAGTCGAATCAGGCATTATTTTAGAATTTTAACAATGCGCAGTTTCTTTTTGTGGCTTTAATACATACGCACACCCCGAGTTGACAAGTGCCACGACAGAATGTTAATCAAGGCTCCAGCTATACTGCCGCCAACTTCATGGCCTTATGACAGTAGATTAAACCCAGGCCAACCGAACAGCTTGCTAATGAACACTTGGCACATCAGCTTCGTCTGGTTTCCATGTACAGCCTGACTCCTTGGTTTCAAAATACAGTGCTTAAATAATGATTTTATTTTCTGATTGTGACAGTCACCCTAAGCAACTTTCACGAGAACCCATTTCTCGAACTGCTTTAGAGGCATTCTAGAAGTTGTAGGTAAGTCTTTATGGATAAGCAACTTCTTTAATGAACAAAATACTTCATACAATTAAGACGTTGATAATCCATAAAGACTCGTCATTCCTAGCCCATTTCTTGGTTTGAAGCAGTTCAGCACAGTGGAGAAGGGTCTATGGGACGATCTCGTTTACGAGACTGTTACCTTTTAACCTGACCCAATTTACGCATGATCAGATGAAGACACTGCTATCTCGTCTACTTTCTTTAAAACACACACTCCTATAATATGAACTGACCGAGATTTCAATAAACGTATTGTCTGCTCCAGAATAGAGGGTTAACGAACTGTGCGTTTATTGCTCAGTGCAAATATGAAACTGTGTATTTATTTTGTGTTTGGTTGGATTTGTTGTGCCCAGTGTGTACATTTTGTTGTTTGGAATTGATGAAGTGCTTCCCTTATTGCTGAGGCCTTGCCTCCAATGCTTTGCAATAGATAGAATCGAATTGTGGGAGTAGACGGTCGCAAATAGCTGTTTTACGTGCGCACCAGGAGTTGGAAACGAAAGATGAAATCCTTCCAGACGGGCAATAGTCGCTATTCGGCTTGGCCCTGAATAACAGTTGGTCACGAATGATGTTGTAGCATACGGCTTTTATAGATCACAATTATTGTTTTATGAGTTGTTGCATACCTTAAATGTAGACATTTTTGTCGTTGTTGTTGTTGTTTAACGCTCCACACAGCAATATTATTGCTATGTAACGACGTTCTGTGAATAATCGCGTCAATCTAGTGATTTACATCATGATCATCGCTTAACTGAACTATAATATGCATTGCCCGGCCCAAGTCAGTGAGTGAGTTTAGTTTTTCTCCGCACTCAGCAATATTCTAACTATACAGCAGTGGTCTGTAAATAATCGATCATAAACAGCATGAGCATCGATCTACGCAGTTGAGATACGATGTCATGTGTCAGCCAAGTCAGCGATCCTGACCACCCGATCCCGTTAGTCGCCTCTTACGACAAGCGTGGGTTACTGTGGATCAATTCTAACCCGGATCTTCACTGGTCCTTGCTCAAGTCAGTGCCAAATAGCTGGCATATTGCCGAGTGCTGTGTGAAAAAACAGTCACTCGCACAAAAGACTTTTAACGTTGGTATTTGTTGAAGTCGGTATATATGCTGTGAGTGGTGTAGCTATGTTAATCATATTATGGTATCTTAATGGGATAAACTTCTTCATCCGCTGCACACGAGCGTCGGTCAGCTATAAGCATAAGCGTGGTAGGCCGAAGACAATTCACTCCCGGATCTACACGGATCCTTTCCAAATGGGGGCGGTGGGGTAGCCTCGTGGTCAAAGCGTTCGCTCGTCACGCCAAAGACCAGTTCGGTTCCACACATGGGTACAATGTGTGAAGCCCATTTCTGGTGTCCCCCGCCGTGAAATTGCTGGCATATAGCTAAAAGCGGCGTAAAACCACACTCACTCACTCACCCTTTCCTAATGGGCAAAATTTAATAAGACAATGTGAAGGTATGTCCTGCCAAGCAACACGTACTCCACTGTTATGTGGGAGTAATTGTGCTATAAGCAGTAGAGGAGTTCACAATATATATTTCAGCAATAGTGATGGAGCTTTAATTTCTAGATATATGATGGAGGTCGAGTCTGCACAGTCCAGTGGTTAACATCATGAGCATTGTCTTTACGCAATTTGACCCGGGTTCGATTTCAAACATGGGTACAATATGTGAAACCCATTTCTGGTGTTCGCCGCTGTGATGTTGCTGGAATATTGCCAAAAGCTAAACTCACTCATTCACTCACTGACTTATTCATCATGAAGTCCACGAGGACGACGTCTTGGTCAAACATTATTTCGGACACCCTTCATACTACATTTGGTGACCTGCAATTGTACTCAAATATTTTCTGCATGAATAATGTACCACACAAAATACAACAACAATGGGACAGATTAAATGTAAGAAGACAATATCGTCTTTAGAGATTCTCAACGTTCAGTTTACTCGGTCTGGCCAGTTCTGAGGTACGACGTTTGGTTAACGAGTAGAACATTATTGAGAAAACGCACGCCTAATGGGATAGCCTAATGGGTAAAACATCCGCTCGACAAGCTGGAGATTTGGGTTCGTTTCCCCACATGGGTACAATGAGTGAAGCCCATGCCTCGTGTCCTTCGCCGATATAGTGCTGGAATATTGCTAATGCGGCGTAATAAAATAACTCAATTTATCAAACAATAACACATATCCTTACATGTCCGAAGAATTCACTTACACAGTCACTTACACAGTCTGTGCCTGGACGGTGCCGTGATGGTCATAACGGATATTGAACTGGATATCGTACTGTGACCATCTGCACGACATCCTTGGTATAAAATCCGGAACATCATATAGACAAATTTTGTTGTTCCAATTATGTGAAATGTTTTAGAAAATAGTTGTTCATTCCTATGGTGCTTTGAAATGTACTCATTTAATCATTCAGCTTTGCGTGTCGAGAATACGTAGTCCACCTCGTGTTTCTCAGAGGGCTGAATTCCATCTCATTTTACTCGGTCACAGTAATGCAGATGTTGCTGTGATATATTCGATCTTATGGTGCAATGTTCGATCTCATGTTTTACAGAGCGCTATATTCCATCAGGCGTTAGTCAGAGCACAACTCCTCATTGTAACCAGGATACTAAGTCCCATTAAATCTTACTCGGAGCGACACATTACTACCTATTCTCTTCTCTAAACCCGATCCGAGGAGGTCTAGGTTAGTGTTGATCTTCAGTACACCCATGCTGGTCATAAGAGGCGACTAACGGGATCGGGTGGGCAGACTCGCGGACTACGTTGACACATGTCATCGTATCCCAATTGCGTATATCGATGCTCATGCTGTTGATCACTGGATTGTCTGGTCCAGACTCGATTATTTACAGAAAGTCGCCATATAACTTGTATATCGCTGATTGTTGTGTAAAACTAAAGTCACACAATTGAGTAGGTCATTGGGATAGTCCCGTGATTTCCTAGTTGTTTTGGGGGCGGTGGGGTAGCCCAGTGGTTAAATCGTTTGCTCGTCATACCAAAGACCCGGGTTTGATTCCCTAATGGGTACAATGTGTGAAGCCCATTTCTGGGGTCCCTCGCCGTGATATTGATGGAATATTGCTAAACAGAGGCCTACAACCATACGCACTCGCTCATTTGAGTAAAGGGTAGTGACTTGCTGTTTACTTTATCTAGACTGGAAGTAAGACTGGTCTTGAAGTATCTTGAGCATATCTTATCTGCAGTGGTACTCCATGAGTACAGTACCTGAGCATATGTTGGCCCATGCTTCCAACTGACGTGTCCAGACTGGACCAATAGCATCAACAAAAGAAGCATGCCGAACGTCGTCTACATGGAGACGTGGCAGTCAGAACCATCATCACCTGCTTGACAACGACATTAGAATCTAT
>VKKT01012963.1:26498-39892 GCA_008038995.1 Haliotis laevigata
TGTATCATCACGTATACTCTTCAAACCCTGTGTGACACCCTGCTACTTACTTAACCATTTATGAAGTATGTATGTACCAAGTATATACCGTGTATATGTAGTCGATACAATTAACCTCACCTTATGCATCTATACATAATATGACATTTAACACTGACCAACGGACCCATCCTGATATATTCTTTGTGCGGAACGAGCTGTGATATTTGCTTTGTCTGATACTGAAGAGTGTGTTTAAAGTCAACACCTAGTACATATGTAACTGGGAGGATATACCAAACATATTTAGGACTCACAAAACATTATATTTCAGAACATCCAAGTGCAGTGAACGAGAATTAATTATTTATTGCTTCTTTTCCTGCAATAGAGTTTTTAACTTTCTATTATCGCAGCACCATAGTCTGTCATTTAGACCCTGAAACAAATATATCAGAGAAAGCCCATGCAAGTCTAGAATATGTGGCAAGTATAGATTTCCACTGCCTGAAAATGAAGAAAGTCTCTAGGCTCCTTTTCATTGCATTATATTTTTATTATGAACTGTTTTTTCTGTAAAATATGTTCATTTCAGAGACTAGTTGTTAGTCTAGCAGCATCATCAACCTATGATTGGACACAACACAGATCATCTCGGACTTTTCCTCCTGCATCAAACTGTCACTTCGCGGAATAATAATGTTCAAAGATGAGTTAACTCCCTAACACGAAACACTTTAACATGTATGGTACACCATCCATACAGGTTTACCACATGTTCCCGCGAGCTACTTTGTCATATTGAGATGGATGGGTGGGCTACTCAAGCCATATGGTCATTTGTCTAGAAAGTACAAATGGCTTGCCACAACAGGTTCCCGTGGAATGAGATACGCTGTGTTAGTGGCAGTATTGACATTAGGCCAAAGTACTTTATGAAAGGTGCTATTCATCTCGCCCAAACCTCCGCCATACTCAGCGTACCTTCTGCCCTTCAGCACTGATCATCCGCGCCGTGCACAACGTTGTCAGCGGTGGCGTTGTCACTGTGTCACTGTTGCATGTGTTATCAGTATTGAGGGTGCGCCAACAGCATGGCATGTGGTGCTCTCCCAGGCCCCCGCCAGAAGCATATATATTAACTGAAATAGGAGACTGCAACACATAGGGAGATAACAACTATCATTGATAACGGAAATGAAATCTGACAACGGCAGACAGCTGTTTAGTTCTTTCACCAAAATGTTATGTCATATGCTAATTCCTTTCTTATTATTGTTTTACGCTGCACACAGCAACATTACAGCAAAATTACAACTTCCAATAATTACAACATAGGTTATATTTGGGATTACACTTTCTTAGTAAAGTACAAATTGTAGTACATGTACCTGTCAATTTATCCCATGCCCGGAACAAGCCGAAGTCGACTTGTGAGTCCAAGATGGGCTTCAGAAGGCGCATCGTAATAAACAAGATATGGAGCAAATGTTCGAGTTAATCTCATTTAGTCACTGCACATACAGGGACGGTGGGGTAGCCTAATGGTTAAAGTGTTCGCTCGTCACGCCGAAAGCCCGGGTTCGATTCCCCACATGGACACATTGTATGAAGCCCATTTCTGGTGTCCTCCGACATGATATTGCTAAAAAGGGCATAAAACTAAATTCACTCACTTATTACAGTGCATAACCCCAATGAACTAAACTCCAATCAAATCTTAAAGCGAAATTGGATCGTGATATCTTAAGAGTATATTTAGAAAACACTGGTGTTGGAACTTGCCCCTTGTGTATTACTGGGCTGGCAGACTGTTGGCTCAATACGTACACCGCTGACATCGTCCACGTGGAACCCTCATGCATACAGGTCAGAACACCATACTGAATGAAACCCAATCTCATTCAGTAACATATTCCACGTATAGCTTTAGACGATGTAACTTAATCGTGGGTCTGGTTGGGTCCATATCGGTGAATATGCTAGTGTGAATAGTATCCGTAAGTTCTCAAACTATATACATGTTGTTCCCATGTAACTCAAAAACAACAAACGAATGGATAACAAGTGAAGAAACTTGGTTTAGTTATTATTTTTTGTCTTAAACGGTACTATGGGTCTCATTAAACATTTTAAAATAAATAATTATATTGAACATAAGGGATTTATAGTGCAAATAATGAACATGTTCTTTGCGCATCCCATCTACATTGCCATAACTACACGTGCAAACAATCGACTAGACTTTCACAAGTCTCTATGGTAAAAATATATAGTTTAAATGATAATTATATAAAATAATAAATAAGAGGCCGGGGTCCTTAGACTTATCGAGACTTGCCTCTTCGAAGGACAGAATTACTATACATGCATGGGCTGATCAGCATACAGTACAGCCTTGGAGCAAGGCTAACAATCGAAACATCCCACACAAACATTACATTATCCACACAATCATTCCGCTCCCGGGACCGAACTGATCCGGCCAGACCCTGGTCTACTCATCTCAATACCTGACCTATCCACCTTCATCTGACCACTGCCAATGTCACACATGTACAGGAACACCATCAAACATAACTGTAAGAGCGTGGGGCAGTGTAATCTAATACTTCGACCCGTGAAGACCCGGGTTATAATTGGTCTTCAACAACACTAGCTTGACACGTCATCGTAAGTTGTGTAGCGATGCTCATGCTGCTGATCACTGGATGGTAGATTATTTACAGACCGCGGCCATATAGTTGGAATGTTGCTTAGTGCGTTGTTAATACAGCTACACCACGGTGGGATACCTGGTTGTACTGCAGTGTATTGATAACAACAGCTAGCGAACCATACCTTCTAGCAACCTGTGTGATAAATATCGTACATGGCTTCATCATATTTTCACCTTTAAAATAACCGGTTCAATGCAATGACTATTTATTCAGTCATATATGAAAGGACTATAGTGGCCGTAGTAGGGGTCATATTTGTTGTATACTGCCTCCATGTTGTTTATGATGACGTTTAGTGAAGGGGGTTTTCATTCCAATCTTCGGATCTATGTGAAAACAAGGACTTCGTACTTATGACAAATGGTTATTGTGAGTACTTTCAATCTTTGGTCTAAACAGACCGCATCCAATAACCTTGCTTGATTTACCGGCGCCATCCATAATATTCAAAATGATTGCTTCATGTCAAATAAATTACCTTGTGGTGCAATGAAATATGCTTTCTCTGTGTTGTGATCATTCTAACATGACGGATTAGGACATTATTGTTCCTTTGCCTGCCATGATGCACATGTGGTTTTATAAAGCACCGAAAGGCTCTGTTAAACATGATACAATGCCCATGAAAACGTAATGCCTTCCTCTGCAGCCGTCACAAACTTTGAGGCATTCCTGTCCATTCCTTATTGTCTGCTCTGGCGTTTCTTTGTTGTGGGAGCTAATAGGCATAGAACATATGTTTATCCGAGCGGCATGCAAAGTGCAGAGTAAACCGCCATAAGTCATTTCTGTGGAAACTCTGACATCAGCATACCTTGCATGTATATGTCTGTTCAGTTCTGTAGCTTTCACCGAGTTATTAGCTGGAATATGGCGTCTGTCTATGACTTAAAGCATTCCTGCCCGAATTGCACGGCATACGTTGCAGTTGCCAAATTCAAGTCTATGGGTCAGATACGTATTTGAATGTGTTGAGAACGTGTATCTCAACTGAACCGTTGTACTAGACCCTCGTGGTAAAGTGTGAATGAAATTCCTTTGCAGATCTATATTACTTTGGCAATTCCATTTTCCAATGCAGTAGTTGTATTGCATTTGGTGTCAGAGTGAGAGACAGACAGAAAGTAGAGGCGTTATTGAAGTAGAAACGCAAGGAAAGAGGAATAATGATATGTCAAGATTCATTTCTTTCCTAATTTTATTCGGCTATGTCAATATCTCAACCTGACTTTATTGCTGTAATCCTCTTACGGTGGATTATCGGCAAGGAAGAGAACTGAAGAGGTAGCGGTGTGGTAATCTGGTCCACTTGACCAGTTTTCACCTATAGCTTCATATGGCCAGTTCTACGAGCCTGACACCTTGCATTGTAATTCCCAACTTCGGCTTTGCTGTTTTAGCGTAGAAGGTCGCAATAATGCTATTTAACATGTCAATGGCCGCGGTCACATAAAACCTTACTTGATTGTTGACGGTTGCCCTAGCAGGGACTATAGTTGGACTAGGAATGTACTGGTAAAGAAACACTTTACGGTTGTCTGTAAACTCTTTGTGTTTTGAAGAATTGCATTTGTCATCTCCCTGAAATATGGTCATGTTTAATTTCAATTACTTCATTGTTTTACAAACACTTAAACTTTAATTTATTTGAATGTGTTGAACGTGGTATTTCGTTGTCGCTTCTGTATCCACCATTTGTAAGGAACACGGACGCGTATAGAACTCGAGTTATGCTGGGTTTACACTTGGCCACGATTAGGCTACGATGGCCACGATTCAGATTGTTTTAAACCGTAACTCATCTTGTAAAGCGTGAGAGATCGCAGATCCAAATCGTGGTGATCGCAAGAGATCTCCACGATCGTGAGGCATCTTGATAATCGTGTTTAATATTTTGCCACGATCATACCGATTTTTTTAGCTGGGATGATCGTAATACATCGTAATGACGAGTTAGTTCACATAGTCCCACGATTCTACCAAGATCTATAGTGATTCTATAAAGATCTATTACGATTCTATTAAGATCTCAAGTGCTGTGTCACGTTGTACACAATCTATCTCGATGTAATACGATTCAATGATTTTCTATGAACTTAGTAACACGCTGTACTACGAACAACGTCCACGATCTATCTCGGCCTTCACGATCTATTACGCTCCCCTGCGCTGCGACACGTTCTTCTGCGTTTGGTGTGCTTTCGTATAAATTGTGTCCCGCAGTCAGACGAAATTAATTGTGATCCAACTGCAAGCCATATCACACTATTTTATCGTCATTTTCATTGTAGAAYATAGGAGATGGGATCGAAAAAGGACAAGAGCA
Source organism: Haliotis laevigata (assembly GCA_008038995.1). Classification (NCBI taxonomy): domain Eukaryota; kingdom Metazoa; phylum Mollusca; class Gastropoda; order Lepetellida; family Haliotidae; genus Haliotis; species Haliotis laevigata. Next base: position 31,524 of record VKKT01012963.1, read on the forward strand.
AAGGAAAGGGCTCCAAAGTAACTCATGATATCCGAGAATCGTGTCACAATCGTGTTAATTGCCCTTCTTTGTCTAACCAAAATGTAACAAAAGGTAACAGATCGTAACAAATCGTAAACTCAAAACGTTATCATCGTAAAAAGTCTTGACAGATCGTCAAATATTCGCAACAGATCTTCATTGAAGTGTAATTGGCCGGACACCCAATCGTAAGAATGCGTAAATCAGAGCGTATGAAACCGTAAAAGAGCGTAAGAAAGGGAAAAATAAACAAAATGTTCCACGATCATGAAGATCTACTACGATGTTTGGTTCGCGTCGGGTCGGCATAATCGTGGCCTAATTGTGGCCTAGTGTAAACGCAGCATTACATGTAGATGGTTAAGCTTGCCTGTTTTGTACAGAAATTATGAGAAAGTAATGTCAACCTGGAAGATGAAAATGTTTCCATGATGTATTCCTTAAATAAAATAGCGGATATCTTTATCAGCGCCTAATAGATTGAGTGGTTTTCAGCCATTAACCAATATTCCTGTATGTATACGAAACGAATGTCTGCGCCGTGAAAAAGAAGTATGAATAGGCAAAAGGTGTGAAATAGAGACGTTAAACATATCCTATTTCGTACAAATGTTAATGCAAATATGGACGACGGCATCGGAAATATGTGAATCGACAGACACAAAAATATTGCATTTGCATATTATATAAATACATTCAACTGAACGGTTATGGATTATCTACAGATTATGTACTTTTTTCCATTAATATAACAAAAATGTAACTAATCTTTTCAAGGTTTTATGGTATTCAACCTGTTCAAGTTCGAGCCAGTTCAGTCCTTCCTGCAAGCATATCGCCAGTGAGGAACGCTTCACGGTGATTACAGATGACATCATTGATTGCCAGGTAACAATCACCAGAGCCCTTTGAAGGTCACGTGTTTGAAGCACGTTTACCGTTAATAGCAAACGTGACACAATTCTTTCCATGTTTATTAGAAATCTTAGAGTCATTTGTGTGATTTCCACATTGTCATGAGCGTGTGTTCATGAATCACAGTTATTGCAGGTAGTCGCGGAAACGTGAGCGTGTCCTGCCTCACCGATGGCACACGTCACAAACACAAACACATTTTATATAATGTTGATATTTGATAAATTTCAGACACGGCCAGCTAATATGAAACAAAAGATTCATAAATTGATATTGAACACTGGTTACATTATAGCACACCGGAGGTACACAATCAAACACACTACTGCGCGGTTCCACCTGTATCCTGATGTTTGTGTTGCTCTGGTTCCCGTCGTGTGGCATTGTTTGGCTGTCCTGTATGGACGCTATCATTAATGTCGGAAAGGTAAATTACACACGTGCTTACTACTAATTACACAACATAAGACTTATACACAGAGTCAGAAATAGTACTATCCAAACCTTTACGGGATTCCAGGCTTGGCCTTCAGGTGAATGGTTTTACCAGTGAATGGTTTTGTAATATGAAAGAGATCTACAGTTAATGGAAGTAGTTTAGACAGAGCGCTAGCTGAAATACTGACACACGCGCAAAAACATTATATGGCAGCATCCCAACTGGTTTATTAGGTCAATTTCCTACGTATTGCTCAACACGGTATTAGGACAAGACAYGGTAAAGACAGGCCCACTCCTTGAGCTGGTTTTATTAGGAACCACCTGTTGTTGGGACTTATTATATATGCAAGGAAGACACAGGTTGCGAATGTTTTCTGAAGACGGAGCCCAGTATATATCCGCATCTGTGTCGGTGTGCTAACTGCGTCTGATGTAGATGACAAGACAATACTTAGCCTATAGCTTGTGATCTTAAAGTTTTTTCTCAAAGTCGTTAAAATATCTTCATATTTGGCGCAAGAGAATATGACAGGAGCGCAATGCATGGCGTTTCTAAGGACACATTGAAAACATAATCACGTATCACGTTGTATTTCCATACAACTAAAAAGGAGCTTAAGTTGATTCTTTCCTATAATATAGTTAATATGTCATGGCATTATATGTCATGATCAAATATTCAAAGTTAACTTTCCTTGACATCTTCTTCTGAGCGGTAGATACATATACATTAAGAGCAGCCGAGGGAAAATGAACTTAGACAAGGGAAAAGCAAAGATGATACCTACGTCTTGGGAAATCACTTTTTTTGTGCATCACTACCCCTCAGACAAAGCATCCAATGTAAACACAGTAAAGTGCGTTGAAAAAGAAGCAAAATGAACCTCATCCAATGTGTCAGTTGAAGGCAATAGGTAATCACCCGTGATAAACGACCCTTCCCGTCATTGTCTCTATTCATCAGTGTGATTCATCTCAACACCAGAGACCCTACCTCCTCTACTGGAAAAGAGGGGTCCCTGTCCCCCTGGCCAGTAATCTGCTATTGACTGTCCTATTGTGTTACAGGGGCTGACGGTGGTTGGCGTGGCCTGTTCAACAATTGACCATGATGAGACACAATACAACAGCAGCGTTACACTGTAGACAGCTGACTGTGTGTTGGATCATTGCAGATTGTCACGCTTAAACTGATTGGAGAGGAGGACCTTTCCACTATTAGTGAGCGAGAGCCAATGGGCGTGTGTAGCATCGCCATCAGTATTCATTCGTTCGTTCGTTTGTTCACTTAGCCATTCATCCATGGCTATATAATTATCTATTCAGTACTTTCATTTCTACTTCTAGTTCTGTTTTTGCCTGTCTGTTATACGTTTTTACTCCCTTGTCATTAATTCCGTCACTAAATGCGTATAAATGCGTAGTACTACTATTATTAGTGTTATTATTTACATATGTGTGTGTGGTTATTATGTTTATCTGGCTCGGTAAATGTAAGATATGATTGTTGGCTGATTCCAATCTAGCCAGCCAATAATACATAATGATGTGGTCTGGAAGGTATGCAGGCCAGCAACCTTCAATCAGCTGACCCGACCCTAGGCAGTCCAAAGTATAATCGTACCCAACAGGTGGGGGGTGTAGGTTTCATGCACTGGCCGACATCCGTGAATCACTGGTTTACATCATCCCTATGTTAATGATATGTGTAAAGGCAAAATGTTTTCAAATTGTTGTGTCATTAATAATACAGGCGAACATATAACCTAACAGGCAGACGATGTAATTTTACAAGGACTTCGATTAAATTGCTTATTTATCGTCGATCTGTGGGAAGGTTGCATCCTCATGGGCCTTGCGTGGTATCAAATCTATGTAAAACTACATGCGTGTATAGTTTCATATGAAAATTACAGATTGTGAATCTACGTCAATCTAATCTAAATCACTAAAGTGAGTGAGTGAGTTTAGTTTTACGCCGCGTGTAGCAATATTCCAGCAATATCACGGAGGGGGACACATTGTACCCATGTGGGAAATTTAACCAGGGTCTTTGGCGTAACGAGCGAACGCTGTAACCACTAGGCTACCCCCACCACTAAATCACTACAGTGAACGCAATGTTTCTTCGTGGTGATGCACAGTGTATATAGTAAGGGGCGGTCAGTGATGTATAAGATATATAAAATACCGCCTTCGATTGGTTGGTGTGTGAAACATTAGTTTTACTCCACTTAAGCTACAGCAAGGGGCGTTCACGGGAGTTCATTGAGGTATACATATATCTTTGTTTTAGCCTTCATTTGTAGCCAAAACAAGCCGAGATCAAACCTCAAGTGTCCTTGGGTACTTACGAAAACAACAGACGAGGAAAGGTTTCATTGAATATACATCACTTTTATGATTTTCCTTGTGTGTATCCCTATGGTGAAACAGACGCGAGGACCAGGCGAAATGGATGAACGCTCGCCACTACCTAGACTAACAACTAGTCTCTGAAATGAACATATTTTACTGAAAAAGGTTCATAGTAAAAAAACAACAATATAATGAAAAGGAGCCCCACCTGAAGCTGAGGAAATCAAGACTTGCCACATTTTCTAGACTTGTGTGGGCTTTCTTGGATATATTTGCTTCAGGGTCTGTACGACAGACTAGCCACTACCCCACTACGGCGAAACCAGTCAACTGGACACGTGACGAAGTAGACTAGCGCTTAGTCTCTAAATATATATAATTTTGATAGTAAGAAATAAACTCATTTAAATTGAAATTCCGCCCCAGTGAGATGGGGCATTCAGAACCTGCACGTAGACTTGCTCATTTAGGGCTTTAGCATTGCGGGGAGGCAAAATATGTGGTTCATGGACTGTTAGACAGACTATAGTGATGAAAATAAGCCATGCCGCGCATAGTGTTGTAAAATACACATCGTGGATTAATGTATTCGTGGCTTAGTGTGTAGGATACGGGTTTGGTGGAGAGACGTTGGGGTTTGGTGGAAAGACGTCGGGGTTTGGTGGAGAGACGTTGGGGTTTGGTGGAGAGACGTTGGGGTTTGGTGGAGAGACGTTGGGGTTTGGAGTGTAACTAGAGAGCTGTCCGTGATGAACTGCCACAGTGGTAATGAAACACTACATATATCCCCCAGACACATGGCAAGTGATATACTGTCCTGTAATCGGAGGAGTACCTGTCTCCGATTCTGTTTCTGCGTGGGGTAGGCTGTTTTCAGATAGTGTGGAGACAATAGTCTTCAACATGCAACATAAACAAAAATATTTGACCGTCAAACCAATAGTTTGGAGTGAAAACAGGAAATGAGTGAGTTCGGCGTTGAAATGGAAGGAGGGAGAGGCGAAGTATGGGTGTTACACTGAATATCCTCTGAACTTTATCATGAAATGTGATCCTTTGTACACAATTAAAGTAAATATCCCAATCAAATACCGAGAAAATAATCACTCAATTATCTTATTTCCTCGTCAGCAATCCTTCAGTGACCTCTGATCTCGCTTGCGAGTGCATGTTCTCACAGCAGGACCCCACGTGACCGCTGCCAGCGCGAGGCGGGAGAGTCGTCTGCTTGTGGCAGAAGCAGCCGACAACAGCAGACGATAGGAGGCGGCGGGCGAGGGGAAGTCTGCACGTGTGTAAGCGATCAGTTGTGTCGTAGTGTATGAACACCGATACGATCTGCCGTATGCTGCGTTACTCGAAGACAGATTAGGAAATGTCCAGCTCCTGTGTTTTATCAGCGATGTTACAGAAGGACTGGTGTTATCTGCGGCAGTAAATAGATGGCGTGCTGTCTTATAACGCAACTTGATGTCTTGGATAAAGATTACACTCGGGTTGAGGACAGTTGTATTCCCAGACATAAAAAAATCTCCAATCATAAATGAAGATGCGGAGTATGGTAAACTGGAGATGTGACACAAGAGGAAGATGTGTATGCTCGATGAACGAGGAAAAGGAGGGAGATGTCGGACATTAATCATGTGCTTACAAGATATTCATCATGTGCTCATTGGACATTTTTCATGTGCTCACTACAAGCGATGGCAGCTATGAAGTGAAGCACCCCTAGTGGGCTTTCTGGTTATGTAAGTCTACACCAGCAGGGTGCCTCTGTAGTAAGTAAGTGTATAGTGTACATTATATACCTGAAGTGTCAGTGGTCAGCGCCGTCCATCATGCGGACTCTGAGGTGGACGAAGGCTGTCACCTATGTTCTTATTGTGGCGGTCACCAACTTCGTGTGTCTGTATTCAGGATGGTTGCTGAGATCCAACTCTATCCAGCTGATCGAGAGGGCAGCATCAACGAACTTGCATCTGTCAGAACATTCGCATGAAAAGAATGCACATGCTCACCGGGAAGTGCCAAACGTATTTCCACATTCCTCAGGACAGCTTCCTATGTTCCCTCATTCCTTACATATACCTCTTGTTAATGATACACAACGTTCTGCTGTCAATAGAAACCTACAGCTTAAAAGAGAGAAAATCTTAAGACTATTGCAGGCATTTCGGCCAACGGTGACCTTGAAGGAGTCTCGGGTTCTTTACTCCATCATCCGCCGCTTCGTCAGTGTCATGTACAACAACGACATTACATATTTCATGTACGGAGGAACACTTCTTGGTTCTTATCGCCACCATGACGTCATACCTTGGGATGATGACGCAGACTTCATTGTTTCAAGGCTTCAAAGGCAGCAGGTATATAAACTGTTAAGTCAGCTAAAACCACATTATTTTCTGGATGTGAAACAAAAGAGAAGATGGAAATTCTATTCCGTGTTATCAAGGCCCATCAGAGGTTATACCTGGGATTGGCCCTTTCTGGATATAAGTTTTTTCGAAGAAAATTCAACCCATATTTGGGATGGTGATCCTGTTTATTCCGACGAATTCGTGTATGACAAAGACATCATATTCCCATTGAAAATGCGCCCACTATCAGATATGACCATACCTAGCCCACGGGATGTAGAATCATTTTTATACCAAAACTACAAGCCAGACACGTGTAAGTCTAATATATATGACCACAGACGAGAAAACTCAGTTCCGTCATTATTCAGGAAATCGGTGCCATGTTCTCTTCTGATGGACAAATTCCCGTTTGTATCCAGGACTATAGTGCCTCAAGGCGTTAACGAGACCCTAAAACTAAACGGCCGCGTCATAAGCTGGTTTTTAGACAGAATGGAGGACGTCTAGGGGAGTGTTCATCGTTGTCTCATCACATTGAACAACAGTGGATATGTATGAGTGATCGTCAGTGTGTGTTTGTTTCATCAAACCTTGACTTCTCGCCAGCAGTCAAGACTTTCAACTAACAATAAACAAATGAAATTGCATTCTTTCCATTTGTCATAACATTATGATGTCAAAGTCAAGAGCCTATATATTCTTACAACGGTTTATGCCATGATTTCTTTGATATCCTGCCAACAGGAAGCGCCAGCATTTCCGACCCGTGTGTTCACAAGTACGTTTAAAGGATCGACCTGGAGTTAATCTGCTCGAACCTTTCTGTGGATTATTGTTCAAGTGTGTCGTATCGCGATGTCAAGGAGCGTCAGCTTTTATTACATATCAAAGTAACAGGGTGGCAAAGGTTATCGGTAAATATTGACTAGCAAGTTATAACAACGGTGTAGTGTTACGTCCGTTTGTGAAACTGTTATCTTCAGACCTATACTTCACGGTCGCTCCGGAGACGGTTGTGAGAGTGGAACATCTGAGCTTATCTGTACGATAAATGCTTTTGCCAGTGAGATGTGTGAGTTTGATTATTACGTTGATCGTTATGTGTGACTAAACTGAGGTAGGGGATCATGTTTGATGTGCCAAGTCAGCACATGTATAGTGTTAAGCACATGTTTAAAGAGGTAGGGCTGACTATTCGCTATCAATCATGATAGACGTTTTAGTTTTATGGACACCACGGGAAATATTTTGTTCAAAAGCTGTTTTAGATTACTAAACCACTGAAGTAATTTGAAACACATTTATGAATATGTTCCTTTTCATGCACATCTATAAAACACAACCACGTGAAAGGCAAACTACCTCAAGATAAGCGTTTTTGTACACCGGCATTTCTATGACACCGTTATTGCAAACCCGTCACCAATTACACAAGATATCAGTAGCTCGTTATGCCTTGTTGTATGTAGTTTACGATGTATGCGTTGTAGACTCTATTCAGATACCATCTAGTATATGGTATCTGCTCTAATAGAACCAGGGGTTTGTCTATTGTGACTTCAAATATGAAAACACAATGAAAACACAAGATCAACACAACTAGTAAGCATAAAGTCTCTGATGTTAAAAATACCCCTCCATCTGGAACAAGTTGTGAATGGTTTAACGTTTATTGTTAACGCTATTTGAATTGTTCTCGGGCCTTTCCGCTCCTACTCGTTGGTATGTATAATTCAATTAACACACCTTTCACACTAGTGGCTTGAAGCATCAATGTTCGTTTGTTGAGAACCACTTCTGGTTACACCACATATCCGCCATTCATGTTTGAATGATGATTGAAGCAGAACGCCATGTCTGGAGGATAGTTGTGAGTACGTATCTCAAGTGACAAGTGGTTTCAATCTCTACAACTCCCCCTCGACCGGCGTTACCCCGGCGTTCTCTCCTCTGCACCGGTCTAAGTAGCTTACCAAAGCTTAAATGATGATAGGTCTAGCAGCCAGGTAGGGGCCCAGGTCTAGCAACTGGTGCTAGTTCACTGTTTTCATCTATCAGCATTAGTTAGAATCCTAGACTGAGTTACACATCAAAGTTGACAGGACGGGATTAAGGCGCAATTGCCGTGAACAGCTTGATAACCTGTGAGGCATTGAGTAACCACGGGTCAGCTTGTCCTGTCTCTCACAATCTACCAATCATACCAGCTATGGGTTGAGTTGAGTTGAGTTGGGCTTTACGTCACATCGGCATTATTCCAGCCATATAGTG
>VKKT01012973.1:14236-25270 GCA_008038995.1 Haliotis laevigata
GATGAAGTGGACTGAGAGAGGAGTGTAGTGTCCTGTTGATGCTGGTCAATAGCCTTGAGGTGGTTCTCAAGGATCAGCAGTACCACGGTGTTGTTGACAATGTAGACTGAGAGAGGAGCGTAGTGTCCTGTTGATGCTGGTCAATAGCTTTGTGGTGGTTCTCAAGATCAGCTGGATCGGGATACTGTGGATGATGTGGATTGAGAGAAGAGCATAGTATCTTCTTCATGATTACAGCCTGTTGGTTTCTCTCAAGGGCCTTTAAGTATAAGACCAGAAGATTGTGGCTGGTCTAGGTTGGAGTGGAGTGTTGGATCCCATCAATGCTGGCCAATAGCCTTGTGTTGACTCTCCAGGATCTGTAAGACCAGCACATAGTGATGATTCAGAGTAATGGCTAGAGAGGGTGGGATCCCTGCACCCTGATGGCCTTAGCAAGGATCTTTGGATATGCGCTGATGGTGAGCTTGTGTTGTTTTTCACTGTTAGTGCACGCCACACACACTAAAAGTGGAGTATAACCTTGATTTAGCCCTGACACCACAGCTTCTGTTGGGAAACTTTGATAAACTCCAACTGGCATCTAGATTTGAAGAATGTTACACCATAATCCTTAATCGAGTGGGAATACATGGTTTGGTTATCAAACTGCTTCAAGTGCTTGAGCCAAAGGACAACTTCAAACAACCAGAGTGAACTTCAGTTAACAGTCTCCACTCACAGACAACCAACAGTGGTAGAGACATGGAAGTTTGGGTATAGATTTTAGTGTTCGTCGATGCCACTACACATATTGAAACAATATACATGGCACTTATCAGCCTGACAGTACTGAAGGTGAGAACATGGGCCTACTTGTAGCCATGGACAAAATGATATGATGCTGATCGTGAGGTGAAATTGAACTTAAGATGAAAAGCTTATATGTATATGTTCAATTCATTTCTTGTGTGTAGACAAAATATACTGTTTTATCTTCCACAGTTCAACACAGTCTTACAACATTCATGGCGCTACAATTGTTATATTCTTTCATAGTTTATAGTAGACTTATGGCAGTTATTGCACTACAGTTGTCATATCTCCAATAGTTTAACATATATTTAACCTGCAGTTTAACATACATAGCTACAGTTGTATTTGCCGTGGTTAATCATACCAATGACAGTGGAAGTGCTACAATTGCTGTGTGAAACAGGACCCTCTTTTGCAGAATGTAATGAGAACATATCAGTATTGATCCTGTGATAATTGGTCTGTCAACAAGCAATATACTAGCATTAGACACAAAACCAAATGCTCACAAATCTAAGGAGGTGAAATCTCATTGATGTCAGCTCACGAGTGTGATGATGATATATAAACCAACGACTTGTACATGTTGAAACTTGAATGTATTCCTCAGTCAGGGCTCCGTTTCACAAAGCTATCGTAGCGCTATGACTGTCGTACCGCCAATACTGTAACGTACACTTACTACAGTCGTAGCGCTATGACTGTCGTACCTCCAATACTGTAACGTACACTTACGACAGTCATAGCGCTATGACTGTCGTACCTCCAATACTGTAACGTACACTTACGACAGTCGTTGAGCTATGACTGTCGTACCTCCAATACTGTAACGTACTCTTACAACAGTCGTAGTGCTGCAATAGCTTTGTGAAACGGGGCCAGGCCTGACAGGTGTGTCCAGGTGTTGTGTGAAGTAGTTAGCATATACATGACCATGTCATGAATTAAGTGTTTTAATAGTGCTGCATTGGTTCCATCATTGTTACATTCCATCATGTTGAGTCAGCATTATTTGAGAGTGAAAAAAGACATGTGGAGATTCACCACAGCTTGAGGATAACTGTATTCTGACTAAATCCCTTTTGTCAGTTTTGACGACGGAATGTTTTCTGCGAAATTCCATGTGTTTTGTGGATGTTCGTTGACTCTAGTTTGCTACAGTTCAGTTGAGTTGTATAACACTATTACTAATTTTTTTTATAAATGCACCTTAGAAGAAACATGTATGCAGATAGGACATGACATTAGGATAGTACTGGAATCTATACTTTACTGAGAAAGTTTAATGCCCAATATTTAACATGTGCTACATTTGACCATTTCTAAAAGGCATTGTGAATTCATACTTAGGATATGTTTACATTGACACTGACATGGTCACAAAAACATTAAGGCATTAACAGAGGTGAGGCAGAGTGGAGAAGGTGTTTTCTTGTCACATGGGTGACATTCCTCAGACCCATGAAGATCCGGGTTAGAATTGATCTTCGGTGAGGTGAGGTGAAAAGGGGATTAACGTCGTACTTGAGAATATTTCGTTCATACGACGTGCTTGCGTGTGTATGTGTGGCTGCTTGTACTAGCCAAGACTAAAACTGGTTTTATAGTGCTAGCTCACTGAAATACCATGCTGCAGTTATGCATGAATACCCCACTCAGACACATTATATTGACTCCGAGGCCACCAGTCCTTGTTTTACCTAGTAATGCCGAGTGCCAGGCAGGGAACTGATCTTCAGTAACCCATGCTTGCTGTTAGAGGCGACTAATGGGATCGGGTGGTCAGGCTCGCTGACTTGGTTGACACATGTCATCATATCCCAGTTGCCTAGATCGATGCTCATGCTGTTGATCACTGGATTGATTATTTACAGACCACCACCATATAGCTGGAACATTGCTGAGTGCAGTGTAAAACTAAACTAAACTCACTCACTCACCCATTCCTCACATATGTTAAAAGCAAGATAAAACCACTCTCACTTACTCTCCCACTTACTCACTCACTCACTCACACGATTTAGGTCACAACTACATACACATTGAGGACATCCATATGTCGGCCAGATTGATCCTGTCACCTACACAGTCTGTTGGATCAGATACATGGCTAAGGCATACAAGACATTCCTACATCAGCTAGATGCATCATCTGATGCCCAGGGCTTGAATTGCAATGTGTCAGGGCATCCCGTTCTTGATTACCGCAACCTGATACTAATGTCTACATTCACCAAGTGCAGATCATAACTTTGCTTAACCCTTACATGTCCACACAACATCAACCTGTGAACACATACCTCTAACTTAGTCTAAGCTTGATTTGCCTTGCAATGTCAAACAATTCCTTGAGTGTAACAGGTTATGCTATTTGCTGTAGTGAAACTGTGGGTACATCAATATGCACATATGTTATCTTTGGTAAATTTAACCATTTCTGGTGTCCNCCAGCCGTGATATTGCTGGAATATTGCTAAAAGTGGCGTAAAACTAAACTCAGTCAGTCAGTTGGTAAATTTAACAAGGGTGCAACCTGTTTTTGTCTAGTGCAATTAGGTCTTCAATTCAACATGCCCCGGGTGGAATTTAAATCAAACCATATCGAGCCCTTGTCACTTAATTCAAATACAAGTCCGACTGATTGCATGCCTGAACTGCACACTGTACAGTGATCAGATAACTTAAGGAATGTTGGGGTGGCATCATGGTCAAAGTGTTTGCCCATTAGTGCTTTTACACCAAGGTCTTTCACAAAATAAGGCCCTTACCGATATAGTTCATAAGAAAGTTAAGCAAATATTTAAATGAATATAATTAATAAATTGAAGTAGTTAAAGTACAATTTTCTCTCTACAATCTAATAGCCTCCCTCAGGAATATGTTCAGTGCCATCGGCATTATTTACTCAAGTTACTATCTTGGCAAAAGTAATTGTTTTCATTTTTATATGATTTACCAATATTGTTGAGATTTCTTACATTTTTCTCTTTAGTTATTAAGATTGTTTTCATTGTTGATATTGTATATAATTCTAATTTATTATTAAATTTCCTCATCTCTTCCACAAGACATCTGTCATTCTAGCTCTTTCTAAACGGCTTCAAGTACAAAACCAGTGGGTTGAAATACAACATCAAAGCTCTTTGTTCTGGGTTGGTTTTTTATTAATATTCCTTATAGCTTCACTTGTTGGTACAAGTAAATGATATTTTTCTAACTTGGAACCTATTCATGTACATTTCACTTTGATTTTCATACTAAAGTTTGAGAATTAATCTTTTTATGTAATAATTAAGCTTATTGCACTTTGTAGTTATAATTGCTGTAAGATATATTTACAGATTATATAGTTGGATTATATAGTTGGAGTTGCCAACTTCCCAACGATTTTATTTTTGTTGCAAATTCACAGCTGGAATAAGAAAACATGAGTGCCCCCCTTAATTCTATACAAATGATATTCCAATCGGCCAAAATAGAATCACAAGATCAACATTTTCAAGGACAATGGTAAAGTGAAAGTCATGATTAATCTTATACTCTCTACTTCTTCATTTCTTCATTGACTGGTATGAAGTCTTAATATGGAGTAGCATGTATCCAATTAGAGGGGATTGTAGTTTCAGAATCAGATGCCGATTATTCAAATCCGCTGTAATATTGTAACAAAATATTAATTGTAATTTGGGAATGTTGTCAGCTCGGTGTACTTATTTTACTTTGAGTTTGATCATCTCTACCATCAGAATTTGTGAAAGGTCTATACACATTGATATGGAGATAGAAGCAATGTGCATCATATATGTATAATATTCTATTGCAGAATTAATGCTTAATATTTATTTTATAAAATGTAATTATAAATATAAGTAATTGTACATAGATGCTTACAAAAGAGCCTGCAAGTTATGTATTTAGTGAGTAAAATGTCTTTATTATTGCTATAGAGCAGACGTGATGATATGACATTCAGTGCAGTGTCAGCAGCTGTCGTCATGGCAACAGAAGATGAAGATGTACAGTTGGTTGGGTGGGTGGTTTCTTGTTTAACGCCGCTCTCAGCAATATTCCAGCTATTGGCGGCAGTTTGTAAATAATTGAGCCTGGACCAGACAATCCAGTGATGAACATTGATCTATTCAATTAAATATGTACAGTACAAGATGTTACAGGGTTTAGTCTGAACAGGGAACAACTAGATCTTACTTTTATCTATCAGTACCTTTATATGTATGTGTATGAACTCCCTGTACTTATTCAGTATTCACATGATCATAGGTGTGAGAAGTAGCAGCCATGAAGTGTTGTTTCAAACAATAAACAATTAAGTTATCCATTAAAATGTTGTGTCTTTTTGCTGTGCATCACTCACAGATGCTAATTGCAGGTAGATTGTTTCACAAAGGAGAGGTGCCTATATACGGGGCAATTTGTTGGGTAGCCTTGTAATTATTAATTAATTAATTATCATGAACAAATGTCGCCAAATGTTTTGTAGTGTAGTAATATGTTTACACTTAATACTACCCAAACATAAACTTCTAAGTGTATATAATAGGTTAAGTATTCACACTGTTCCAGTGTGTCCATCCATCCATAACACTAGTTTTGAGAAATCACAATATTCACAAATGGCAGATGTTTTATGTGGCATATTGCCACAACAGTACACATATATAAAGTTGTATGGTCTGTTGAAACTCTCAGTATTAGTTTTGTGTTGCTGTGATGTGACTGAGGTAAATATTGTTTCTGTGTTGTGAGTCCAGTTATGACTCACTGCTAATAGCTGCAAGATTGTCATTGCGGTGATACACAATAATCACACTAAGAGGATGGAGTCAGCCTAAAGTAGGCTGGGCATATTACTGTGTATATTGCAATTGTTTTTTACTTGTGGGCAAGTGTAATGACTGTGGAAAAGTGTTTGAACAAAATTAATGTGATATCTGTTAGCTGTGAAATCATAGTCAAGTATGTCTCTGCTTAATACTCCCATATATGTCAGATCCCAAAAGCAGAGAATTCCATAGCTACAATTTCACAGCTACAGAGTCGTGCAAAAAGTATTTGGACTTTTGATATAATTTCCATAGACTTAGATGTTATTTCAGTGTAGCATAAATAATTTTCATGAAGTGAGTTTAGGATGGATCTTTGTAAAATTTGACAGGCAAATTTGAAATCATCTCTGCTCTGCCCACAGTTCAAGTTTCCAACCACTATTTAACTAATGACATCACATTTATCAACTTACGTCTGGTTCCTCAGTGCACAATCCCATATGCCGCCATGTTAAAGGAGTTCACGGCACTGTACATATGTTGATTAAATTGTTGCCATTCGATAAATAAGCAATTGAAAATTAAACAGAAATTATGTGATTGTAGGTAAGATGATTCCTCACAAATGTGCAAAATTTGACTTAGATCTTACAAAAACTGAATTCATGAAAATCATTTATGCTACACTCAATTAACATGTAAGTCTATGGAAATTGTCCGAATACTTTTTGCATGACTCTGTAGATATTTATTTGGTTTTATCTGTGACTGACAGTCCTGTTGAAGGTAAGCTGATTCAGATGCAGTCACTGGACTACTTCATGTGAAGCTAACAGTGATAATATATTTTACTTTCTAGTATTTTCATTTAATTCTCTTTTATTTTTAACTATTATTATTTTATTTCATAATACATTTAAGTTACACTGTATGCAAATATGTAACTTTGTTCAGACAAAGAAGGAAATACACATCACAAGAAGTTAAATAAAATCCCTTTCTTTCATATAGCTATAGCCAGTCTCTTGAGCTGTATATATTGAATATGACATATCATAACAATTTAAGTTGATTCCATTTCACATCTATATTGAAAGGTGTATATGAAAGGTAATGTTTAGTCAACTTTAAAATAGATAATTTGTTCTGATGCTTTTGGAAATTTGATGTGGTCAAATACCATATTTTCTGTAGTTAAAATGGTTTGAAATAGCCTGAGAACTTAAGACTATTCATGTGGCCTGTGCTTCCATCATGTAAATTGTTAAACAGTGTCCAGCAACACAGGCTTATTGATAGATAGAAATGCACAGAACTAATGAATTTACTTGATGTGATTTTCCACTGAATAAAATGTGCATAGTATATATCTCAATTGTGTTGTTGTTGCCAGTCAACTCTGAGGTCTATACATTGCCATGGAGGAGGAACCAACTGCCCCACTGATGTCACCACTTGATTTTTAGTTTGTGAGTGATTGAGTTAAGTTTTACGCGACACTTAGCAATATTCAAGCTATATGGCGGTGGTCTGTAAATAATCGAATCTGGACCAGACAATCCAGTGATCAACATCATCGATCTATGCAATGGGGATGTGATGACGTGTCAGCGAGTCTGACCACCCGATTTAGTCGCCTTTTACAACAAGCATGGGTTACTGAAGATCAATTCTAACACAGATCTTCACGGTATTTATCACAACACCACCCATCACAGGTTTTGCTGCTTAGAATGATACGTCATGGAGAATAGTAGAACTTTTGTGTGCACTGCATTCTTCAGTCAGCCATGAATACATTGTCAATACATCACTGGTTGGAATTCTATATATTCCTTTATCATCCATGAATACGTCATCGAAACTTTGTGAACTAAGGGAAACATAATGAATGGGTCTGTACTCTGTAATGGTATGGGGCCGGATCACTGTCAGAGTGCCCCTACATATGTCCATGAGCTGGTCATTAGACTGGACTGCTGAGCACAGGCACCAATAGTGCCATCTGCACGCCTTCCTGGTCCACGTTTTGTCTTTCCAGATGCCCATGCTAGTGTTCACCGTGAATGTATTGTAACTACTTCCTGCAGCAAGACATAGCCAGAATGCAATATACACAGCTGACCTTTCCCCGCAAGAATAGGTCTGAGAAACGATCAGGAGACGTCTATGTGGACGTCAAAGGCAACCCACTGAACGTATTACTATTAGGAGAAAACTGATTCAGACCATGTCACACCGTAAAAAGGAATGTTCGACCAATGTTCGAATCATTTCAAATGTTCTGGGACTGCTTCGTTACTCTCCCTGTTGTTTTTCTTGGTTGGTTGCACCCTAACAAGTCACTGCAATAATGTTCCGTTGATTTGTATGTTACACCAGTCCTTCCTGTTTCTTCATTGTCAAAATAGTGGAATAATTAATGCATTGACATAAACAACATGTTTTCGATTCAATCAATGCCAAGAAACTGTCAAAACTTTAGAGATACAGTGAAAATGTACTGTACCTCACATGGGACATTACAGCATCTCGTGACTGCATGCAGGACGTAGTTTCAAGTCAAGCGCTCATAAAGTCTCCTATTCAAGAAAGGGAGTTGTAGTCAAAAGGGCCGAANNNCAAAAGGGCCGAAAAATAAAGTCAAAAGGGCCGAAAATTTAAAATTTAATAAATTACCTAGTAAAATAGTGTTTAGTTTGTTGTTGTTATTTAAATGGACTTTGAACACGAGACTCAAATGTTTTCATTGTGAAGTGTTGACTCAGTGTCATGACTAATCCGTATGATATGTTTGTTTTTGTAAGTTTTTAATCCAAATCTAATTAATACATGGGATGTTTGTTTTTTCTTCTTGTTGTAAGTTTTTAATCCAAATCTAATTAAAACATGTGAGTCTAACGTTTTTATTGTAAAGTATTGCCATTACACGAAAACTTGGCTACATGCTTGGCTATTACCATGCCATTACCATTTTATTAATGTTATGATGATATTATGTTTCAGTGCTATATGTGTCAATAAATAATGTATAACCTTTCTAAACTTTTTTTCTGTTAGGCCCATATGACTAAGAATAAGGCCCTTTTGACTTTCACCTCGGCCCTTTAGACATTTTCCATCGGCCCTTTCGACTTGGCACTTCTCGGCCCTTTTGTCCTTCGGCCCATTTGACTAGTTCCCCAAGTAAGGTAACTCTTTTCCTCCTATGATAATTCTACTGGAGTAGCTTCCCTTGGAATCACGCTCGCATTTCAGATCCTTCTTTCACTGAAATAGGTCTAAACAGATGACGAACCAAATGTTTATGTAGATATACCAAGTATATAGGTATACACTTCTTTGGATATACAAAATCTATTTGTTATAGTCAAAGAGACGGAAGCACAAGTTGATCAATACTCGACGCATGCGTGGTCCTGTCGCCTCTAGGGGCGTCATGACAACATCATGTCTCTAGTTGTGTTTGCTGGAATGTGTGTTGTTATCATCTTCCTGCTTGTATACCGGTATGTGCCTGATGAAGAGGTGTACACTAACACGTCTAAGGTGTTCCTGATATGAGTGAGTGAGTGCTGTTTTACGCCGCTTTTAGCAATATTCCAGCAATATCACGGCGGGGGACACCAGAAATTGGCTTCACACATTGTACCCATGTGGGGAATCGAACCTGGGTCTTGACGAGCGAACGCTTTAACCACTAGGCTACCCCACCGCCCCTTTCCTGATATGACTAGCAACACAGTTAACATTGTTCACATGCTAATATGCAAATGTGTTTGCATCTATAAATATATATATAAAAAAGTGATGTCTGCATAAGCAATATTTATATTACATATGATCCCAGATGTTTCTTCTGTTCCAATCTTCTTTATCTGCACAATATTTTCTTTTTTGCATTGTACACATGAAGAGCTGTATATATATATTGTCATTTCAAGTGTACGTATGTGTAATAAGACGGTTATTTATGTTTCACGATCCTTCCACACTACGTTATCCCTTCATTATAAACAGCTCGTCCATACTTACAGGTAAATAAGTAAACACACCCTTAACCTCACTCGTGAATGTTAGCTGGGAAAGCAAATGAGCTCTTAAATCTCAAAAGGATATATTTCAAAACCTCATACTATAATTGTTGTTTTCAGAAAATGTGGAGTTGGGAATAGAAAGGTTGTCAACAAGTACATTAATGTACTTAGTAGAGTCTATTGTTCCATCACCAGGCGTCACAACACAGTTAAACTCCACTAAACGTTACACCTCAAGGGAAGCCTTCTACTAGCCCTCGCACAGTTGTACGATCTGCATGGACGTTGTGCAATGGTGTACGGCCTTTTCGGGGTCTGTTTGCTATATCATCCTGATCAAGGAAACGTTGGAGACATTTTTCCTCACACCTGACTGGGATATTTCAAGTATGTCAGCAATATATCTTTGAGAGTTAACATCTGAATGAATATTTATAATGGTATTTTTCTGGTCAGGGGTCAGTTGCTTACGTTTTGCAACCATGGCTAGCAGACGACAGGAAAGATATTATTTCTTCCTCAGTTATGAAGAGTATACACATTTATCTCCCTTACATGCTCAAAAATATATGTGAAAAAAATAGTCTATGTCGTTGCTTCACCCTGTAAAACACAATTTAATAAACATGTTTTTTAATGTAACGTCGGCACCCATTTTGATGACTCACCTATGGCCATATACTGTATGTTAAGACAGCGAGCCTGACCACCCGATTATGTTGTGGCAGTATCCTCAAGGGAGGTTGAAGTACCGTAAACTTATTGTCCTCCCGACAGGATACGTTAGTCCCAAAACATTCGAAGTAAAATTTACTCTTCCACATATTTACTCGTAGTATTATCGTCATTTTAATTTGTGTCTCCGGTTGCCTACAATCGCCAGCAGCTGATGGGGTGGTGTTAAATCCAGTTAGTGCCCATCCAGGTAGCAAAGACACTGTCCCCACGGACCCTAGCATGGTGATCAGCCTTCAGTTGTTGGCGATCAATAGCCCATTTTTACATTATACTGTCTGAAATAGTTTTCTACTTTTAAAGATGTATGCTAGCTAGTTTTAACTCTTTTTGTGATACTGTAGCTATTTTACAGTCCGTCGATGACTGCAGCCACAAGGGACCACCTCCTGACAAGGCGTTGATACGTGGTGAAGTGTCGTCCACATACTTACAACTTTTTTGTTTCCAGAGTTAAGGCTGAGGAAGAAGTGACTTAACCAACATATGTCGTGATGGTAAACTGTTTATCGCTAGCTGTACAAGAGCATGTTTTGAGCGTTACTGCAAGCACTACAACATCTGCAGTTAGGGTTCGTAACATAATATTTTCATGGCCATGTTTTACAGCATGGGCAATGTGAAGTAGGGGTGTCGCGATACGCGAATGTATCGATACATCGATACATTTTTACTGACGATAC
>VKKT01012976.1:4738-15609 GCA_008038995.1 Haliotis laevigata
AGTTGTAGCAGCATCAGCAGTAGTAGTAGTAGCAGTAGCAGTAGCAGTAGCAGTAGTAGTAGTAGTAGCAGTAGTAGTAGTAGTTGTAGCAGCAGTAGTAGTAATAACAGTAGTAGTAGTAGTAGTAGTAGCTGTAGCAGTAGTAGTAGTAGTAGTTGTAGCAGCAGCAGCAGTAGTAGTGGTAGTGGTAGTGGTAGTAGTAGTAGTAGTAGTAGTAGTAGTAGTAGTAGTAGTAGTAGTAGTAGTAGTAGTAGTAGTAGTAGTAGTAGTGGTAGTGGTAGTGGTAGTTGTTCTGTATCAACAGCATACACGTCACGTATACAACTGCATATACAAGCATATTTCACTAAACTAACGTGACAGACCTTTGAAAAATACTAATGTAAAATATTCCTGTACTGACACTTTAAATGGTTTATTTCTGATGAACGTTAGCTGACGCAGTTGGTCAGCATATATTGGTCAAGTCCACCTTGACTAATTACTTCAGAAAGTGCAATGATGCCCGTGACGGCGAGAATGTACAACCAATTAACTCGCAGATTGCCACTTCACATTGCTTGCAAATCATGTGTGCACGCGCCGCACGAGGAAATATCTTCCCACTCGTGACATTTACCCACAACACGAAGACATACACTTTTATATCAGCTGATCTGATAAGCCGCACAACGGGAATGATCGAACACACCAGTCTACCGTTGTCGTAGTTGCCGCGAAACTACTAGTAACTAGCGGCTTACGCTATACATTCATAAACATTCCCGGCGACCGGCTTGGCTGGCAACCTGCCAGAAATGGCATGTGCAAGTTCGGTGCTGATGTTAGAGTTGTTACGATTAACCAATCAGATTACTCGCCTCCTAGAACGGTCCATATACTTAGGAGGAGTAGATCAACTATCTAAACGGACGAACTTGACACAGTTACATAAGTATACGAGTCAAACTTTATTTTTGTCAATTATCCAACACGCCATAAGCTCTTTATATCGATTTGTGGTATGCTACCTTGAATTATGTTGTTTGTTTAGTTAATATTGGTGTTTCACACGTTTGACCTAGTTCCTAGGGAACCTGTCTCCCCCATGGTAGAAATACTGAAACCCGCCATTCAATATAGACCATAACAGCCCTCCACACTCGCTGCAGACGAGTAGGGCTCGCAAGAAGGCAGATCTGACCGGACTCAAAAGAAACATGGGACGGATTTAATATTTTTCCGGGATGATTTTCAATTCTATATGATTTATCCGTCTTCTCAAAGGAGCTGCGTGGCAACACGGGTGGTGTCACTTCTCCGCTTCGCCGAGCTGGCGAAGGGGCGTCAGGGAGACAGAACCCAGGACCTGATCTGGGGAAAGGACCACATTAGTTGGATATTACGAATGACTTCCGCGGAAATGCTACGGTTTCTAACTCAAAAGCTTAAGTCTCAGTCTATAAATGAAGTTCAACCATTCCCAGGGCAGGTGAGTGTCGCATTTTACAAACTATGCACACCCATCACCCCTATTGTCATTAATAAACTAGTCCGCCTCGTCGCTACGAGAACCTTGATACGCTTACTACTACGAGTGTGCGGCACGCTTTTGATCTCGACGTATTTTATGTGATTTGCAGTTTTCGCTAAATTGTGGAGCAGTAACTATTACATGTGTTCTGTTTTTCACTGGGAATTATATGTATACTGTATAAGCGTAGTTGGGAACAGTTGTCATTCCCGAGGAAATGAAATTTATTCAAGTTAGACACCTGGTAAGACGACTTTTTGACAGCGACCACTTTCTTTGTTCTCGGTAAATATACTATTTATATGAGATACGAGGAGCGGCCTGTTGTATAGGCGAGGCATATTTACATTACGAGATGACAGTTTAGTAAAATGCACCAGAGTTTCTTTGTACAATTGTTATGACCACTTTTCCCTGTAAACGTGTCTATCAGCTTTATTTATAGACATATTGACATGCAGCAAATGTATGATAAGTAACTGTCCCTATGACAGTGGTAATTGGCGACCGAATTATTCAGCTGCTGGTAATGTTGACCTTTAGAAATGTTCAGTTTTAAGAAGAATTTTGTGGAAATGGATTAAAATAATAACATCCTTGTCGTCTGCCAGCCTTGGCACGTGCAGTGCGGCTGGGACTGCGCGTGAGGCAATATCTGCTGGTGTCATCATCCTCCTCTCCTCCTCTTTTGTTGAACAGACGGATGAGGAGGACAAGGACTCCGGAACCGAGTCGGATGACGAAAACGCACAATTCGAGGAGCTTGAGGACAGTAAGTAATGTTCAGTTGTATGTCCTACTGATAACATATGCCCCTATGATGTGCACCTCATCCTGCACTGTCACAGCCGATATGACCAGTGCACTTACCTACTTCGGATGCCAGTATGAGTACTATGCATATGGGTGTGTAAGTAGTGTGAGAATAATGAGTTGTGATTGCTTAGGAATGTATGACTGAAAATGGTAGGCAGAGCTGTTTCTTGGCTTGTTGGGAATGGAATAATCTAGTTTCTGTTTTGATGTTCCTGTGCAAACAGTGAATGGTGCAGTCTCCCTGCAGTGTAGCACTGTGTGCAGTTTCTCGTGTGGCCAAGTGAAAGTGTGTGTGCTTCTGTACCACCTGCTGTGTGTGGTATATACTTTATGCAATGGGTGGTACAATCAATACGTTCTAGATGCTAGGGGACTATACACCATATTGCGCTGCATGTAGTACCAGAAGGATGAGGTGGGGGGGGGAGGGGATTTCCCAGTCATCATATTGAAGTTGCAGAAACTACTGCACTGGTGAAGAATGCAAGGGGAAAACACCTCGTATTGCACTGGTGGCAGTGTAGTGGAAAGGATGATATTTCGCTATATTTCCCTGCACCATGCCTTCGACATTGTTAGATTGCAGTCAATGAAATAAAAACCTTTTCAGAAGGATTTTACAAAGTAGGTAATCCTTTTTTGAATTTAAACACACGATAGATGACATGAAATTTCTGCTCATGCAAAATCATAAGGATGTACTGGTAATATTCAGTAATGACTGATGCACATTGCATCATCCATGACAGATGCTAACTCCCCCTTACACCTGCTGTGGTAGTAGGATAGTGCAACTTACCTGATAAATTGCATTTGTTGTGTAATATTGCATAAATATTCACATATGAATTCAATCTTTTTGAAAACTACTTAGTTCCTTTTATGTTAAATTATATATTTCATATTTTTTATAATTACAAGAATAGTCACACAAGAAATCTGTCTCCTTGAATTACACATCATTCCTTTTTATATTATATTTTATATTATTTTATATTCATTTCACATTGGAAGGCAATTAATATCATCAGATGAGTTATTATTCTTCACCTCCCACCCCCCACCCCCCACAACTCGGCCCCTACCCTGCCCTAATGTACCTACCTTGATGTACTGGTAACCAGGGAATATCCGGTTATTATATTTATACTCAAGCTCTTAAGAAGAAACATAACATATGCAGTTATGTCCATCATGGGAATTGGCTGAAATGGGAAATATATAGCTAAAATGATAGGGAAAGGGAAATATTTTTGCTGTGAGCTCCCACAAGCCAGTGCACAAAGGCACAGTCCCTCTGCTCAGTAATCAGGTCCCATGTTGGCAGCCAGCCAAGCTAAGCTACTCGAGTGGCTGGACTGACCGAATTCAAATACCTGATCCGCTGGGCTTGCAGGGTTACCCAACGTCTCCTGGTCGTGCCGTAATGGCCACTATTTACTTCCATTCTCCATTGTTTTGACATTTGATTATATTAAACTTCTGGAAATAATTTTTTTATTAAGATATATATTATGTCTCTAATCCATACCTGAGTTATTCATTTGTGTCAAGATAATGCCTGGCAGTAAGGGATGAAACAAGGACTGGTTGGACAGTCCTGGACGATTATATCGTATTCGTTACGAAAAAAACCAACACAAAATATGCGACGATAGCAGTACAAATATACAAATTTTAAAAGATAATACATTAAATTAAATTATCAAATAGCATACGTACCATACACATTAAATTTCAATCACATTTTATTCAGTATCAAGCTGTATGTGGAGACTTACTACTGATTTTGGTGAGTACAATGTCAATAACAAGGTCTTAGACAATATATAATTCTTTGGAAAAGTTGATACTAATTTTGGCCCCAAAATACCAATTTTTGCATCAGATTTTGGCCAAAATACTAATTGGGCTAAATTAGGGTTGTCATCACGCACGCATGCTGAAATTGCTATATGTAGGCAGAGTACATAAACAATAAGCCCCTTTACCCCATATTATGGTTATGTTTCATTAACAGTGTTCATATAAAATTGGTCATGATGAAGGAAATGTTTATAATGTACTTTTAAATCTTTACTTCACTTTGTATTATGTTCAAGTAACATATTCCTTGTTTTTAATATTCTGAGCGTGAGCTTCATTTTATGTTTATTACCTCATGAATACTGCATGATCATCATGTGATTCAACAAAATAATTCAGCTGACAACTGAACAGGTGACTTCTGGAATGAATAGCCTATTCTTATGCTCTGAGGGAATATGAAAGTCATGCATCGAGGGATACGATATAGTTATACACCATGTGAGAGAGATATATGTATACCATGTATTCTATACACTTCTCTTGTATTATCTTTCAAATTTAGGTTTCGCTAGGTATTACTTGTTAGATACTTTACTCCATTCACATTCAGCTGGAGACCAGGTATGTGTCTAAATACTAGTACTCCATATGATATACAAATTCTGGTTTATACAATGTATGATGCTATATCTATAGATGGGGTGATATCTTGAATATACCTCAAAGCACCTGTTTTCTGACTGAAACTCCTGACTTTGCAGTACATGAGGATGCACCAGGAAGTTGTGAGTTGTGGTCATGGTATACTGTAAATTTGTAAAGCATATGCTACTGGTAATTGTAAACATATGATCTCTAAATGTTGTACATTGATATAGACTGGCCTGGGTCTTCTCACCTGTACAGCAAGTCAAGCAAGCTATCACCATAACAAGATGTAAAGGTGTAGAGAAATCAATAGGCAGGATCCCTATGCGCAGGATCAATACATTAAATACAGACAGGTTTTTGCATAACTGTTAATCATGTAAAGTGCAAATGAATAAACCTATTTCAATAAGAACTTTATATACGTGCCAGGTCAAGATGACACAGCTATTAATTTGCTTATCCTGTAAAATCACTTATTGAGGCTTTTTTCAGGGAAGCAGTACTTATAGAATTATGCACATGCTTATGATGTCAGTACATGGAGAGAGCTTAGCCTCACACTTCCCATCTGTGGCCAGGGAAACAGTACTTGTAGAATTATGCACATGCTTATGTCAGTACGTGGGTGGGATGGCATTACCTCACTCTTCCCTTGGCCGAGTGGATAGAGCGTGTGCCAAGAGAAGTTGGGTGGTTCAAACCAAAAGATGGTAGGAGATGGTACTTGATTCCCTGTCTTGCATGCTGCGTTAACTGGACAAAACAAGAACTGGTATCTCATGCTCACTCACTCACTCACTCACTCCCGTATAAACATTGACTTTGTATTTGACGGTATACCATACAGCAAGTGATAATTCATAGTTAATTTGTGTGCATCAATTGGGATCTATGTCAAAGCGTGTAACAGATTTTTATTATGTGCCTCAGATGACTGTGTATTGAAAGTCACCTTTGCATTATTTAAGCAGATTATTAGGTCATTTAGCACTGATGTTATTGAAAATGATCAGTTATTAAACAGAAGTGAAAATATTAAATATGCTGGGCATTGAAATGAAAAAAGGAAGGAATATAGGCAGATTTGATTTCAAAAAAAGAAAAAAATGTTTTCATGAATGAATTGTTTGCCATTATATAGCTAATATAACAAAGAAAGGTTTTCAGATCCCTTTAGTAAGATAGTAAATTATAAAGCCTAGGTCATGGCGCACTTTGAATGGTTTAACCTACATGTAACACAAAGGCCAGCTGTGGAGAATGCAAGACACTTCCTTCCTATCTGATCAGCTTACATGTGAGAAGGACAGACTCTAATCAGTATATCACTCCGACAGACAGCATGTTGGCAGGGACATTTATCAATTATGTACTATATATCTTCTCTTTTGTGGTGGTGGCAGAAGGAAGCAGACTATGCAGATTGGACAATAATGAATAAGACATAAGATTTCCTGTTTCCTTGACAGAAAATGTACAAAGTAGGTTATTACATGCAGGGTCATATGAATATATACATATGATATGTATTACATATATGTATCACATATGTGTCACATTTAGGAAAGAGGGATGCCAGACTGAAGGGGTAATATCTGCGTTATCTGCATGTTTGTTTGTTATGTATTGTAAGCATTTGTTTCAAAATGTTTTCTGGCTGGATTGTGAAACAAGTTGCTCATACTGATGAAAAGTAGACTAAATGTGACATTATAAAAACATTGTTTGTAAACATAGACATGCTTTTACTATATACTTAGTTAGCCAGAAGTCACCTAGATCTTTCAGAAAACTGCTACCGACCATGACAACATGACTGCCATGGAATGACATTAACCGCTCAGTTTTGTTACTCTTGACAAGCTTGGGTACATCAAATATTTTCGCCTTGAACTCTTGGGTAGTAGTTAAAGCGTTGGCTCGTCACGCTGAATGCTGGGGTTCAATTTCCCATATGGTACAATGTGTGGAGCCCATTTCTGGTGTCTCCCGTCGTGATATTGCTGGAATATTGCTGAGAGCGGTGTAAAACCATGCTCACTCACTCACTCACTCACCCTCGTACTTTTGTCTAGCAGTGTGTCCTAGTCACTATATGAATATTCTGATGGTGTTTCTATTAGCTTCAAGGAGTCGCCTTCCCCAAGGTAAAAACGTTTTCTGCATATTTTTCTGCTCTATACAGTTTGGAACATTATCTGATTGTATTTTCTACAGGGACATATTGTGTACAATGTATTTTCACCTGGGACGTATTGAGTACGATATGTTTTCACCTGGTACATGTTGAGTAGGATATATTTTCACCTGGTGCATATTGAGTACGATATATTTTCACCTGGTACATATTGAATATGATGTATTTTCACCCGGTGCATATTGAATACGATGTATTTTCACCAGGTATATATTGAATATGATGTATTTTCACCTGGTATATTAATAATGTATTTTCTCCTAATGTATCAAGTGCAGCGTACTTTGATCTAGTACATTAGCTATGCCAAGGAGAGCCACATTAGATAAAACAACTGTTGTCTGTGTTCCGGTTAAGTAAGGATTAATTGTGAATGAGTTGGGCAAAGAACTTCCTCTCCTAATTAAGTGCTTCACTGTTTCTTACTTTAATATATTCATTAAGGACATCAAAGCAGCAGTCAGCAAGAGGAAGTTGTAAATTCATAAAAAATGTACAAAAACAGCAATAAATCCATGGAAGAAATAACAGCCCTGCCGGATAAAATGCTTTAGCATTTTTCCTCCATTAAAAATTGTGTGCAACTTCTCAATTAAGATTGCAAATAACCCTGACGCAAGGGAGTGTCATTCCCAGTTTTATGATGGCAACAGCAATGTGATCAAGGGTGTGACATAGCTGGCTTCACAACAGGTGGTGTGCCTGCAGTGGGCTGCTGCGTTAATACATCCCAGCTATTTATACAGTTTGTTTGTGTAAGTTTAGGGACATGGTGAATATTTCCTGTTTCCCCCGTTTGCAGCTGCATGAACAAGTTGAAAATAGCTCTGTAAGCCATGATAAGACACATTTTGAGAAAAGAAAACCATCGTACATGCATAGTTACTGCTCAAAATAACTTAAAGAACTCCAAATTCTTCGTGTAGCTATAGTTAATCTGTCATAGCTGACACAGCAACTAAAGTTATGAGAGAATTGGATGTTTTTTAAGTTCTATTTTAGTAGATTTTTTCCTGAAATTTTATGAATATATTCAGGTAATAATCAATGAAATATTTACAGTGATGAAGTGTTTCCACAGTATGTTAGAATGACGTGGCAAGTAGTGTTGTATTGTTGTATATGGAGTGCTAGGTGGCCCCCTGGGAACAGCTCTCGCCACTGCTGATATATTAAATGGTCAGCAGTGCCTTTGATGGTATCTTGGCATGCTACCGACTAGGCATCACATACACATTATTGTGTAAATCTTTACTGTACAGAGAGATCTCAACGGACTCCTTTTGTCGGTAGCCTCTGTGGCACGCTCCCAACATTTCTCATGGACAGGAATCCTGAGCGTGAGTGTATGTATGTGAGGGTGAGTAAGTGAGTGAGTGAGGGTGTAAATGTGTGTGTCTTATTGTCTGTGAGTGAGTGAGGGTGTAAATGTGTGTGTCTCATTGTCTGTTAGTGAGTGAGGGTGTAAATGTGTCTTAATGGCTGTTAGTGAGGGTGTAAATGTGGATCTTATTGTCTGTGAGTGAGGGTGTAAATGTGTGTCTTATTGTTGGTGAGTGAATGAGGGTGTAAATGTGTGTGTCTCATTGTCTGAGTGAGTGAGTGAGGGTGTTAATGTGTGTGTCTCATTGTCTAAGTGAGTGAGGGTGTTAATGTGTGTGTCTCATTGTCTGAGTGAGTGAGGGTGTAAATGTGTCTCATTGTCTGTGAGAGTGAGTGAGTGAAGGTGTATATGTGTGTCTTATTATCAAGATTGGTAAAAAATCAATTCCTTTGCGAAAAAACACCCCTGATTATTTTTCATTTTTTCATCTTTATATGTACAAACCTTGTAAGTATTTAAATTTTAAG
The DNA here is from genome assembly GCA_008038995.1 of Haliotis laevigata. Classification (NCBI taxonomy): domain Eukaryota; kingdom Metazoa; phylum Mollusca; class Gastropoda; order Lepetellida; family Haliotidae; genus Haliotis; species Haliotis laevigata. The sequence continues at coordinate 13,576 of VKKT01012976.1, forward strand.
AAATGTATGTTTTTACAAGTAAATGCCATGTTTATGTGAGGCTGAATCAACCACACTCACTAATTGTTAAATTCATTGCCAGAAAACAGGTTCACACAATTTCCAGGTCTATGAACAGTGCAGCTATGGCAGGTAACCTGCTACTACAGCTAATGGTATGGAAAATGGGTAACATTGTGAAGTTAGGAAACCCGAGCTGTTCAAAGTGCTCATGTGATTTTCTAACGTAACCAGCATGTTTTTAACCCATAAAAAATATTTTGTTGTGGTGTATTTGATTGTTTATGAGGTGAGAGAGAGGCAGTGTTTGTGCGTGTGTGCTGTTGTGTGCCCTCCTACAGCAAAACTGGATCCTTTTGCATTGTGTGAAGACAAGGTATGGAGCAAAGCAATGGCCACTTGAACAGAGGCACAGGGAAAGTGTCCCGTTAGGTCCTGCGTTTAGCGTGTGTTTGCACAAGTTGATGTACTGTTTATTGCCGACACCTGGCCTAAATAACCCTTGGCTGACCAGGTCATTACTTCATGGGGACAAACAGACCCCTTCCGTGTGTGGGCTGAATACTTTCCTTATGTTGCAAGCTTCGAGATTGTTATTTTGACTTTACAAATTTATGCATTTGTCAAAGATGGGTCACTGAATCAGCATTTTGCTCCTGTTGCTAAATGGGCAGACTTTGTATGGAGAGGATCCTGAAATTAGCCCTCTAGTATATGAATGTAAAGCCCTCTAGATAGTCTGTATACCAGGCACTTTAACTTCTGAGGATACAGGGACAACTTGCCTTGCATGTGACCTCACTGCTGGTGAGGCAGTTGACATTAACTCACTCACAGAACTATGATCTAAAGGGTGATTGAGTGGGCAACCAAGCAGTGTTAAACACCAATTCCTTATCATTATAAATTCATTTGTCATTAATCTAAACTATTCAGTGTTGAGTTGGATCAGTTTAGTTTCTTGTGACAAAGGTTTTACTGGTCACTAAGTTGATTAGACACAAGAAGTGAATGTCTTAAATGAAATATTTTTTATGTGCATTTGCATTGCTTTTTCTCTGTATTAAAAAACAGTTTTAGTAAATGAAAATCGAAATTAAGTTAAAAACAATCTGTTTATTAGTTTGATCTGCAGGACAATGACCTCGGACCATCTCAGGGTGTGGGTTTTATATAGTGCAGGCTTCACAGTTGTCTGCATAACAGGGGGCCACATTGGCATCAATTTACAAATTTTATCCCTTGGAGTCCCATCCTTGAACAAATTTATATAAATTGTGACTAAGAAGGCCCGTGATCAGAGGTGGTTGTGTGACAAGTTGCATAAACACCATCCATACCAGTGCGACAATCCTAATATTTTGTATCTCAAGGCCGCGTAATCCACATCCAAATCTTGCATTCATGATGGACAAACAATGAAATCCCATATCTTCCCCTTGTCAGCCTTTCCGTGAGTCAAAGTCCGCTTTGTTTATACTGCTGCGAATGTTGCAAAGGAAAAAGGCGTTCACTGTTCACATCAATTAAAAGGAGTTAGCGAAGGCCTGTATTAATACTCAATCGCTGTTCTAATGGAAGCGAAATTGTCATAAGAAAGGGCTTCCTTTTAAAGCTCCGACAAGACGAGGGATGAGGTGAGCCTGACCATATTGATTGTTAAAGGCGAACACTCGGGAGCCAATCACTTTGTGCCATTTAGCTTGAGTGTCCTTCGTTGTGAGTGCAGCTCCAGGACGACTTAGGGATTAATAAGCAAACACAGCGACAAACAGATTGCAGCTATTACATTTAAAGAAATGATGAAATAAAGATGGGTTTATTGCATCTGTTGCTGAGGTTGAGCTGACTTCAGGACTTTATCAAGGAGTGAAATTTGAGTGTTTTCTCTTGGGGAAACCTCCTTAAGATGGTGATTTGCAATAATTCTTGGGAAAATTGCCAAAGTTTACACTAGCCTGATTGTGTTGTCCATTGCAACTACTCCATGTAGCCTTTGGCTTCCCTCAGTGACTGTTGATCCAGGGGAACATT
>VKKT01012989.1:3400-16364 GCA_008038995.1 Haliotis laevigata
TTCTAGACTTGTGTGGGCTTTCTTGGATATATTTGCTTCAGGGTCTGTACGACAGACTAGTCCTGTCCCAACGGCTTCCTGTGCCACGACAACTCCTTCTACAGCCTCATCCGTGTCCAAGCATCATGGGCGGAGGTGGCCGCGCAAGATGGGAACCTATGGGAACTGTCAGGCTATTTTACAGGCCGGAATTCGCCCTACACAGAGGAAGCCTCGGAACATATCTTTGTGGAAAGTGTCAGGTGTCGATTTTCACGTGGAAACTATAACTAAGCCAATAAAACTTTAAGGAAAAGTGAGTGAGTGAGTGACATACAAACAAGCAGGAATAGGTTTTAAAATCCATCCAAATAACTGCAATGTAATCATAATGACAGTACACGATATGGTGGCAATACAAATTTTAAAGGTACTTCCGTTACAAAGCCAGTGTAGAATAATATAGCATTGGAAATATCAATAAATCAATGGTAATATTTTTTCACCTGGCAGTAAGAGTAATCAAGCAGGGTGAAAACAATGATCTTCACGCCATAATTTGTCGAAAAGTAATGTGAGAATTGAAATGAATAACACTGCCATATCACAAAGGTTGTCTCAAGGTGAAGACTCTACACTAAAAACTGTTATCGTGACATCTTGGTACCTTGACATCATATTAGCTACTTAACTTTTAAACTGGGTTTATTTGCCTTCATAGATGCTCTGTAAATTGTCACACATTATATCCTCAATAGATTTCTGATATGTTTTGCACCAAGTCAATTTGTACGTCACTATCTATGTAACTGTATTATTCTTCGGGAGCGGCATTGATATAAGCATGTTTATATTTGTTTGCCAATCCCGTCATGATCATGTGAATACATATGCTTAAACCACAGTAAAAACTGATAGTGTATGGATAGGCGGAGTACTACCTGATGGAGTATGAGGCTGACACATATTGAGTCCCTTGAGACAGTGTTGTGTTTCTAATTTAAATGTAAGAGTTTGTTTGTTTGAATATCGCAGTATGTTTTAACACTGAATTGATTGGACCAGTTACCCTGGTAATGCCAGTGCATGTTCAGAATGTGTAAGATGTATGATACTGCGGGATATGCAGATACTCTGGCGATGCATTCAAAGGACATGGCATGTGGCGTTTTCTAAATTCGGTGTAATAACATGGATAGAGATCCATAATAAATCATACCAACAATGATTCACTGTTTCAATATTTAATTCGAAAATTCTTTCCCCATCTTATGTACACGTGTAAATTCGTCAATTTAACTGTCTGAAAAAGTGATATATTTAACGGCAATTTGAAAAGGCTAAATGCTTTAATATTACTGTCAATTGGCACAATTGTGATGTACATCAGTGTTGAGAAAGAGTATATGGGACAACTCCTTCTTTTCTAACAGTGAAAGGTAACATCGTATCTCATGGTTATGACTTGATCAACGAGTTGTGACCTAGAGCTGGTTTGTGCTCCTGTGAAGGTTGAGTTTGAAAAGAATAGAATGTAATGTGTATTTGCCCCTTGAAGTGTTGTTGAAAATATCTATGGTCAGAGTGTGAGTTTCAGGCTATAATGTTATATAATGAAATTTGGTAGCGCCTTGGGCTGACACCATCAAGACAGGCACATGACCAGACTACTTCAAATAGCCAAACAAAATTACGTGCGAGTACATCGCCATAATGTTAATTGTTACATCAGAGTAATAATCATAAAGGCTACGTTAAACCCCATTTCACCTCACCGCAACTGTACACCTCCTTCAAAAATGCGGAGTCAGTACTGCGACTGTAGATTTGAAAATATTCAGGGAGTGCCAGGGATAACGTTGATATATCGCCAAATGGCATCAAATAGTGTCCATGCGATGCGAAATGTTACACAGTCACTCACAACGTTCAAGTCGTAATGTTAAAACACTCATTTAGAGAGTGAACCATAATGATCTTTTTGTTAATCACTGCTACTGGAATCAAATACAGTTTCATAAGGAGCACAAAGTTTGCCAAAGTGGAATGTAAAGCGAGACCTGGTCAGAAATTCACTTTGTCGCACTTTATTGATGTGGTGCCGTGGTACCGAGGTTAATATTGCCACTTTTTGCAATTTTGTGAAGCGACAATGCAACAACACGACTACGTCCCTCCTTGGATGCCGTATATTTCCCGGATTTACTTATATTATCACTGGCGCAGACAAGACAATTTGAAATTAAGATTGTGGGAGCCATTGTTTGGTTTGACAACTTAAATCGGTCGACGCACATTGAAGGTCGTTCATTGTTTAAAAGGGGGAATCAATCTCAAAGTCCAAATTTAGAACGGTTTAACCCTTGAAACAATGAGTTGTTGACATTTAAGTCAAGGGCTTGAGATTGCATAGACAATAAAAGGGATAAAGCAAGGAGGGTTACCATTTAGGGGTGTACCTTCAGTGACAAAAACGTCCTACAGTGAGCTACAGTACAGAGCATCTGATCTGAAGGACGACAACAATGTGGATCCCATCTGTGGCGTTCCTTCTCCTGCTGGCTGTTACGAAGATTTCAGCTGAAAATTGTCCCAGTGGGTTTACACGTCACGTTGATTCCTGCTACAATCTCATTCGCTTTACAGCCACATGGGCGGATGCGGCTGTGTACTGTCAGGCCATAGGTTCCCATCTTGCATATGTCGAAACAGCTGCTGAACAGACTTTTCTGGAAGGGTATCTCAAGCGAGAATCATCAACTATACATTCCACTGGAGTTTGGCTGGCTGGTTTGACCTACCAGACAGAAAACGAGTGGCAGTGGGGCTTTAAAGGCGGGCGCATCACCAATACGTGGTGGTCTCCGGGAAACCCAAATCATGACGGGGACCAGTTTTGTCTCATGTTGTATAAATCTCAGGCATTCAACTGGGATGATGCTGATTGCAGCTACCCACATTACTTCCTGTGTGAGCTTGAGCTCAAAGATGTACCTAACATTACAGGAAAATAACATTTCTGTTCAGCTAAAGGGTACGTAACAAATGTCTACTCAACGGACACTACTGGACATCATCCTGGACACAGTAAATATGTGAATGACTTATTCCGTGTTTAGAAAAGGAAGACATTCATTATTTGTGAACTGGTTATCTTTTTCGTTATGTTTTATGTCGTTTTAGTTAGACTATAAACCAGTCATGAAAAGTATTGATAGTTTGATAGTATTTATGCACTCGACAGATATTATGGCTGATGGTTTGGATGGCTATTGATATCCAGCTCCAACATGGTACCCCGTCATAAAAAAATATTGAAAAGTTAAGTTTATTTGATTATTTTATGTTTAGTAATCAGAAAATTGTAAAAGTCACTACACGAGTTAGTTCTAGTGTTGAAAACTTATGCTTTGTATAGTGTATTCCATCACCTTTAGAGCCTCCGTTGGTGTGTGAAACTGTGACATAAATCCGTCAATATCTTATGCTACTGCATAACATGTCAAACCTCAGGAAATATACTTCTGCTGTTTTCCTGTTTTAACGATACAAAATACCAAGGAATAGGGGTTCAAAGGTGTGCTTACCTGTGTTATTAATGAGCAGGGATGTAAGCGATATTGATTGCAAAGTATGTTTTGGAGCATGTTACAAATTCGTTACAGATATAGATACATTCCTGAAAGATTCTGTACAGTCACGTCATCAGGTTACAAACTGTGTTACTTTGTTAACATTTTGATCGTAGAGTAAGATACGTAATGTGGACATACACATATAAAGTGATGTCTATCTTCACATCAAACATTTGTTTCGAAATCTACATAGTCTATGTTCCAACAAAATACTTATATACATGTCTCTTTCAGTAAATATATCATGTGAGCTACAACGAAATCAATAGAGATAGGCATGTCGCTACAACATGCCAGTACTCTTAGCATACAATGATCTTTTAACGTTTTTCGCACTGATGTCTACCGACTCAAACACAAGCCGGGTTGTACACAGAGCGACCTTTCAGCTCCGATAGGACATACGTCTTCGGGGAGCATTGCGGTTCCATGCTTCAACACAAGATCACACATAACAGAAACATGATTAATCGAAAATACACAATGTCTTTTATAAAGAGGCCAAATGTAACAAATGTTATATTGGTAAGTCCCAAAGTGTATAGAGTGTAATCCCAAATATACATTTGATACATGATTAATCACGCGCATAGATTTGCACAGAAAAAGTGAGTTAGTGAGTGAATGCACTTTTACACAGCTTTTAGCAAAGCTAAAACAATATCCCGACGAGGTAAGTAAAAATGGTCACACACTGTACCTATGTGGAGAACTTAACCCGGGTTTTCAGTGTGACGAGCAAATTCCTTTGTTGCTTATGGTCTGAAAACGTTTTTCTTACGATACTAATCTTAATGTCCTAACAATCCTTTAGTTTACTGTTTTTGGCAACACTTGAATATACATGTAAACTCAAAATCAATGTTAAATCAGAGATATCTTTGTAGACATTATGCATGCTAGTGCATAATCTATACAAGATTTATATGTTATGTTAGATAGATTAGATACGATCATTTTAGGCGTGGACATCAAGTGTCTACACTTATTACGTGACACAAACACATATTAAAGTGTGTGTGTGTGTGTGTGTGTGTGAGTGATACAATTTACTGTGGGGCCCATTCGCTTCGTAATAAGGAAGTTGTGTACGTCCACTGCTAAGAACAGTGGTATTAAAGGGAGCCCCGTTACCGCCAACAGTGCAATGTACATGCATCTATATTGTTGATAGCCTATGATGTAATTTGGATTCTGTGACCCTAAACAATCACAGTAACATTCAGAAAGAACATCTAAATGTGTTCGTCGATTTCATTTAACTTAAACATATATAATATACAACTTGTTGCTGTTATCACATATTATCACTAATATGTCTGTGACCTTTATGTTTGTATGAAAGGTTAAGGGAAAGGGACACGATTCAGACCATAGTTTGGTTGCTACCCGACATTCAAGTTATGCTGACTGTCACAGCAAACAGGGGGAACCTCTCTTGCCTCGTGATGGTGTAAATCAATACCAAGTCTGCACTTTCAGCCTGTAACTGTGTCGCAGGGGTAGAGATTGTGTTGAACAGGTAAACTTGAAGACAACACCGGTTGCATGTGTTCTTAAAACATGTTTTACTCATCAATAAGTATCACTGTCCTCTTGGGAGTTATGCACGTGGTTTCCAGTGACTGTCCCAACGGCTTCCTGCGCCACGACAACTCCTGCTACAGCCTCATCCGTGTCCAAGCATCATGGGCAGAGGCAGCCGTGTACTGTCAGGCTATAGGCTCCCACCTGGCTTACGTGAAGACGGCCTCGGAACAGACATTCCTTGAAGGTTATCTCAAACGAGAAGACTCTACTATAACTGCTGATGGTGTCTGGATCGGTGGGTTGACGTACCTGATAGAGAACGAGTGGCAGTGGGGATTTCAGAACACCCGAATCGCCAGTACCTGGTGGTCTCCTGGGAACCCTAATCATTATCACGATATCCAGTTCTGTCTGATGATGTACAAGAAAGATGACTACCGGTGGGATGACAATGACTGTCAGAACAACGAGTTTTTCTTATGTGAACTGGAGCTCGAGTCCATCCCTGGAATAGTTGGCAAATAACCGTGTAAGAAAGTCCGACTCTTCCGTACTACTAGTAATGTATGGCATGGTTTAAATGTGCCTTTTAATAACGGATACATTGATTGTATACTCTAGTGATGCCACTGCATGATTGTAAAATTATTTATGATCTCTGTTCTTTCTGAATATGCATAACCTCTGGAAATTCTGAAAAGGACATGGACAAAGTATTATCAGTTGTTATTTGAATAAGCTAGTGTATTAGCATGCATAAGTCATTGTAAATAATGCCAGAACATTAAATGTTTAACGAGTTTGATTGCTTGCTGTTCGATTTTAACAGCCCATTCAAACAAAACATCTAAGAACTGTTTGAAACGGTTTTAGGATTTCACTGTGTGATTGCAGACATGGAACTGTGTTCATTTTGTGATTGAAACGATAACAATTTACGGTGAATTTCTGTACTTCTTGAAGTGTTACTTGCACAATTTGCGGTTATTATTTCGGCGAAAACGTTTGTCCTATTACTGCCATCCGTGTCCAAGCATTGTGGGCATAGGTGACAATGTACTGCTATACGCTCCCACCTGGCTTACTTGATTACGGCCTCGGAACGAGCTGGCCAGTACCGATCGACTAGCGACATAGCTGAAAGTAAATGTTTATAATGAACTGGAGATGATACTGTCGCTTATCGCTCTCACTCATTTTCAAAGCATTAACTTACTGGGAATATCCTTCGTTTTCCACTGCTGATGTCACCTTAAAGCTACGGGGTCTATGCCTGCTGTTGGTTGATAAGGCGGATATGTTTGTTGTTGTTTTACAGATAGGAACCCCTCCTGTATGACATTCAATTTATGTTTCGTAGCTAGTTACAAAACTCGGTAATGCTTTGTAATGTTTCGTTCAGCTTGTCTCAAGTTATAAGTTATCTTGCATCTCGGGTGTATCAGCAAACCAGACATATATTACATTATAAGCCGATCTGAGATACTGCTGCTATCTGACTCATTAAAACAAACTCTTTGACTTACATCAACTAAAGGAATCACTTAGTAATCTTAGACAATGCAACACGATCAGACACTAGAACACACTGACACACTACAATATGATCACATGTTACAATAATACACAACGGAGGTCAAAGAGCATACAGCACAACAACGTGAGACACCAAGGAACAATCGGACACTTTGTTGTGGTGGTATATCAGGGGGTTTTGTGAGCTGTGAGACACTGGATGTTTTTATACTATAATCCAAAATAACCGTACACTTGCTTGTACATTTGGAGTTTAGGGTTATCAGTTGAAATTTCAAATGTCTGACAGCGACAGGTTAGACAAGTGGGATAAGATTGGGGCATAGCAACACTACGATGCAGTATAGCATTCCTCGGAACTAGAACAAGATCAGATGGTACAGCAATATGTTTCTTTCATTAGGCCATGATTGTTTGGTTGTTACCCTACATTCAGATAATGACTGACACAGCAAACAGGGGGCACCTGTGATGGTATAAATCAATGGCAGATTGCACTGTCGGCCTTTTACCTTAACACTGGCTTCTGCACCACGAGGCTGAGGTGGCGGTTTCCCGACTGGCATTGTCCCACGCGTAGACAACCTCGGAACAATTTTTTTAACATTCCTTCAAAGGCACCTCAAACGAAAAGACTTTACTGTAACGACAGCATTTCGCTGGGTTGTCGATTTTATATGTCCTGTTGATCACGCTTTGACTAGAATCAAATGCTTTTACAACGGGATGTTCACCTTGTCTGTTCATCTGCCAGTTTCATCGGCTGTCTAACAAAAAACCTTAAACAGGCAACAATGACAAGGCGATATACCGAGTGACGGCTGCTAAGGCAGAAATACCTTTATAGGGTATAGTTATGTCAGGATTTTTCAGGATGAACACATATGCGAGTGCGTGTGTGTGTGTGTGTAGTGTGTGTGTGTGTGTTGTGAATTAATTATTATGTTGTGTGTAGCATTGACACTGTCGGAGAAGGCGAGATACAACTTACTGTGGGGTCCATCCGTGTTGTTATAAGGATTCCATTTAACTTAAACATATATAATATACAACTTGTTGCTGTTATCACACAACTAATATGTCTGTGACTTTTATGTTTGTATGAAAGGTTAAGGGAAAGGGACACGATTCAGACCATATTTTCGTTGCTACCCGACATTCAAGTTACGCAATCTGACACAGCAAACAGGGGGCACCTCTCTTGCCTCGTGGTGGTATAAATCAATAGTCTTCACTTTAAGCCTGTAACTGTGTAACAGAGGTAGAGATTGTGTTGAACAGGTAAACTTGAAGAAAACGCAAAGTCGAAACATTCAAGCAGATTCAGCGGTTGCATGTGTTCTTAAAACATGTTTTACTCATCAATAAGTATCACTGTCCTGCTGGCAGTAGTGAACGTGGTTTCCAGTGACTGTCCCAACGGCTTCCTGCGTCACGACGACTCCTGCTACAGCCTCATCCGTGTGCAAGCATCATGGGCGGAGGCAGCCGTGTACTGTCAGGCTATAGGCTCCCACCTGGCTTACGTGGAGACCACCTCGGAACAGACATTCCTTGAAGGTTATCTCAAACGAGAAGACTCTACTATAACTACTGATGGAGTGTGGATCGGTGGATTGACGTACCTGATACAGAACGAGTGGCAGTGGGGATTTCAGAACACCCGAATCGAAAGTACCTGGTGGTCTCCTGGACAGCCTGATGATTATCACAATATCCAGCTCTGTCTGATGTTGTACAAGGGAGAGAGCTATCGGTGGGACGACAAAGAATGTAACTTCAAGGAGTTTTTCTTATGTGAACTGGAGCTGAAGTCCACCCCTGGAATAGTTGGGAAATAACAATGGAAGAAAGCCCGGCTTTGAGGATAACAGTTCTTCTGTCCCGAGAAACACTGTTTTTCTATTAGTAATGTGTATCATGGTTTAAAATGTATTTTGTAATACATAATGTATATAATTACTGACAGATACATTAATTGTAAACTCCAGTGATGCCCCTGCATGATCGTAAAATATTTATGATCTCTGTTCATTCTGAATATGCAAGCCTCTGGAAGTTTGAAAAGGACATGGACATGGTATTATCACTTACTATTTACATTAGTTGATGTATTAACATGAATAGTTCATCTTTAATGATACTAGAACATTATAAGTATTCAACGCTTGTCGTCGTTTGTTCGATTTAATTAGTTGCTTTATCCTGTTCCGGTTCTGCTCAAACTGAACATCTAAGAACCATTTGAAACGGGTCTAGGTTTACACCATGGGATTGCACGACCATATTACCAACCAGTGTCGTGACCATATTACCAATCAGTGTCGAGACGCCATATCTGGTGCACCTCCTTGATAACTACAAGGCTTACGTGACACCACACTATCCTGTCCTCATGAGGTTGAAACATTGAACGGGTTGACTTGGTGCTTGAGACGATAACAATGTATGGTGCATTTGTCGTCTTCAAGTGTTACTGGACCATCAGTTATCATTTTTGGGTAGATGGGGGAAGACGTTTCCCAACTGCTGCCATTTATACATAAATCACCTACAGTTGTGTCAGAGAAGGGGAAGGGGTGGGGGGTCGAGAAGAAGGGCTGAGTTTAACTATGTACTGCTCATTGTTACAGTCAATCCGTTGGCAGCGGTGAATCAGGCACCTTATCGCCAGCACACGGTGGAAGCCGCGTTGGCTGAGCGGGTTAGACGGCTGACTTTGTTTGCCGGCGATTAGGTACATTACTCTGGGGGTGTGGGCTCGAATCTCGGATGGGACTCAAAGCACAACATTACTAAGAAAGTGTAATCCCAAATATAACATATGCTGAGTGAAATATTTGTTCTTAAATGAGTACCGTGACAAGTACTGATTCACCAGTTCCCGTTCTTGTTGTATGTATTTCACAGAAGCGAAAATCAATCCCCTTAGGAGTCCGAGTTAGAATTGGTGTTAGAATTGGTGTTAGAATGCTTGTCGTCAGTTACACTGTTGCATTTCGTTGAACCGTTCATGTTGATAGATGTCTTTACATCATAGTTTATATGTAGATGTACAAACATCTTGTACATGTCACACACGCCCCAAACTTAATAAATTACGTACAAACGATACCAGGTTTATGTCGCCCGTGCCATTTCGTCTTTTCAGTGCATCATAACAATTTCTGGAGTATCTTGTTCATGGTTGTCTTATCCAGTACGATAATACACTAGCATCGGCGTTCATAAATCATGGAGAACTGCCTCATTCGGCTAGTATGACTTTATTCGCAGCTTTGTATACTGCATGTAATAGACATTTACAGAAATGTACTTTTTCTATTGTTTTATTGTTATGAACCATAAGCCAAGATCGATAGCATTGTTCCGGCGGATAATCTAAATGACAATTCGATTGGCATTTCTGTATATTTGGTTAAAAATTCTTTTGTAACATGAGAAATTATTTTTTACTTACATAGAAAATGTCTCAAAGCTCTTGAGAACATATTTATACAAGAAACTATACCTATATATTTATGATATAATACTACTTCACTTTCTGTACGGTTTAAAAACCATTTTTGATGTTCTTTATCGAGAACTGTTGGATAATCTACCTCTGTTCTCAGAAACTGTTATTTCGTTTAATCACTATTTACTGTTAACCCCCACTTTAAACAATATTCATATAAAACATCTATTTTACGTTGTAACAGAACCACAGAGTGTGCAAAGATAGCCACATAGTCGGTGAAACGTGATACAGAATAGTTTCATCGTGTTTTAAGTATATCTCTTGTATCATTCGACAGTATTTTCTTTACAAGTTCTTCAGTGTATAACGTCAAGAGGACAGCGACGAAACAGAACCTTGTCTTACACCAGTGAAGGTGGTCATGATATGTCCGTCATTTCCCATTTATTAGTTTTTACAGAAGCTGTAGCATTAGTGCACGTTTTTTAGAAGCGTAAAATCGATTCCTATTTACACCTGATAACAATTTGGACAGTATAAAATGCGTTCTTGAAATCAAATTTGCATTAGAACATACCCTTTTACCCAAGTATGACACTATGCAGTCTCAATATATGGTCGATGGCTGAGCATCATTCTCTGAAACCCGCCTGGCATTCTGAAAGCAATTGTTTTATAGATATCCAAGACTTTATACGATTGTCGCAGGAACTAAAAACGTCCGAACTCTCGCTAAAGTGTTTAGTCGTAAAGAAACCTGTGGATTAGAACAACACGTTAAACTTCCCTGACATGATGTGCACTGGGGCCCCTGGCATTTGCAAATGTTATAGAAGACAGTCATGTGACCTGCCTCCGCAACATGTGCAGGAATTGCGTGTGCCGAGCCCATGATATACCTTCTTTGAGAGGCATTTTAAAAGTTGTATAGATGAAGGAAAACCAAGTTTTATGGATAGACAATGACACCGAAACGTCGCACCCATTGCAATAAACAAGTTGACTATCCACAGAACTTGGTTTTCCTCCATGATATACCTGTCGGATCACAAGTATGGTGGGGTGTTTACGTCAACATGTAGTGCTGAAATGTATGGTGCAATGTTAATGAAAAAAACAAATTTTAACCTGTGAAACGACTGTCTAAAATTGTTGTAAAACCATTTCATCATGTGTATTTAGAAGGGCTGTTCCTCTATAGTTATCCGGATCCTTCTTATCACCTGACTTGTGTAGTGGAGCAATCAATCTAACATTCATAGAATCCGGAAATGTACCATTGTCAAGAACACGGTTAAACACACTGATCATATATGGCATGAGTATTGTAGAATATTATCCGTTTATCAGTAATGCTACTACCGAGAAACTCATTGGCAATGGTATAGTTATCACACTCATCCCATTCATGATTATTTAAGTAATTCATAAGGTGTTTCCCAAATGGTTTGCTACTCAAGGTTTAAGAGCGTTTTAAAATATTTATACCACTCGTCCACAGATGCATTTTGTGGTATTTCTTATATTTTGATATCAATAGTTTTTAATCGATCTGCAGAAAGCGACAGTCTTTGCTTCTTGTCGCTTCAACAATTTTATTTTTTATACATACTTCATGCACTTGCTTCATTTTTTACATACATTTTGGAATTCTGTCTTACCCCTGAAGTACTGTGCTGTTTGTTTTCCTAAATTTGGTTAAATAAATTGTTTGTATGTTTTGGTTTGTTGGCATTCCCAATCGAACCACTTTTGGATGCATGCGTTTTTGTTGTGTACAGGCATCCGTGAAGAGCCACCTCCTCGTGGTGGGTGCTGGGGATATATTTGGTCCACCAACCTGTTTGCCGTGGGTTGCGCCCCTGTGTCGGTGGAGGAAGGGCGTCTGGTGGTTAAGGGCACTGGTTCCAGGAACAGTGTTACTTTGCCCAACACACCTCTTCGCCCCTTACTTCACCAAGACGGGTGGTTGAATGGGCCCGGTTCAACCAATCGGCTGGTCATGCCAAGCCCTGTGCATGGTAAATATTTTGCACAAAGTTTGATCTATTCCAAAATATACTGTATAATCTTGGCGATAATTTTTTGTTGAAAACATAATTATTGAATTGTTATTTTGCCTAGAGTCCTATGCCAGAAGGCGGTGGCTCATGGGCCAATCCGGTAGGACTTATCTTTTCAATCTTTTTCCTGCTTGAGTATACCCTCCTAGTATCTTTGGTGTCGTCTGTTGGAGATCCACAGACATAAGACAACGTCCTTGTTGACACTCCATGGTGGGTTGGGAGCTAGGAGGGTGAATCGCATATATTTCAACCATGGCAACCCCACTAAAAAAATGTATACACGAATCTGACGATTCGTCGTCTTCAGAAGATGAAGTCAAAACAACTTTCACCAACCCTGATAATAGGCCTCGATTCCTGGTAATGTGTGCACCTGATGGTTGCCCTCTCAAGTTAAATTGCCGTATCAAAGGGCATAGAGGGTTTGGCTGGAGAGGTGAAACAAATCCAAAAGTTACGATCTGGTTCCTTGCTGGTTGAATGCAGGAAAGAAATCCAATCAAGGATTCTCCGAAAAACCACATTATTAGCTAATGTTCCTGTGGAGGTGTCCCCTCACAGGACATTAAATCATAGCAAAGGCATCGTCCGTGACATTGGACGTTGCCTTTCAGACATGAGTGAACATGACATTGTCACATTCTCAAGGCGTTACTCATGTCAAACGCTTCACTGCTAAAAGGAACGAATGTACTCTTCCAAACAAATACCTATCTCTTCACATTTTGTTTGCCGGTGCACCCACAATCACTAAAAGC